>JAXIVJ010004496.1:0-82357 GCA_036785665.1 Chirona hameri | reverse complement strand
AGTACCCGGATTTTGATCATTCACTAGGTGGCGGAGCATAACAACAGAACTACTCTTAAAAGAAAGATCGTTGAATTTCTCGACCATTTGTTCACCTAACCTAGCCGATTTCCTACGTCGTAAAGGGTGAATGAAGGTTCACTGCACATTGCACAAGACATCGTTGGCCGCTGCAATTCTATCGCCATGCGGGCTCTCCGCGCGCGGGGCGCCGCCCCTCACAGCGCAATCGGTAAGGTGCACTGGGACTCTCTCGGGGAAATAACTTTTTGCAATTTCTGAAATTCAGAACCCCTGGGTTTTGTGAAATTCAAACTACAGACATGTGTAAAAATTATTTGTAATTACAAAGAAATTCTTTGTAATTACAAACTTTTTTGCTGTGTGAAATAGGCTTCAGATGGCGTTATCCGCGCAATGTAATTACCGAGCGGTTTCTCGTCAGCTTACTAGACAAATTTACATTTAACCCGGCCCGACCGACCCGGCCATACAGACGCTTTTCGGAAGCTAATAACTTTGCAACCACTGCTCCGATTGATATCGGGTTTTCACCATTGTGTTCAACTTCAACCCTGTGTAAAATATAAATAGCATGAAAACAGTCATAATGATTCAACATATATTAACATTGGAATGATGTTTAGAAGGGCAAATGCACAACACCGATCTGGATTTATTTGAGGGTGAAGCCTGCAGGCTGAGGTAGGTCTTAGGTACCTATAGGTTCCATGCTGTCTTGTTGGTTGATTGCGCTTGATGACTGTGGAGCAAGCATCAAGCTTGATGCTTGATGACTGCGCTTGAGCCTGTGGAGGAAAACGGGCTACTAATAGCATTCTTAGTATCAGTTTTAGGGTTCTGGTTTGCCAATAGGTATACCTTAGTTTAGGGAGTTTAAAATTCACAGTAAAACTGGGGGAAAAGAGTGGAAAAATATAATCCATAGGGTGTCATTTCCCACCAAAATTGTCCAATCCTAGGACGCAAGCCGCACAAAACGACGCTTCCGTCACAAATGCTGCTACTCGTCGGACTTGTTCGCTGGCGACATACGTATTGTCATTGTGTGATGCCATCGCAGTTCATCGCCGTGCCAATGGTGCCCCGGTACGGCGCGCGGACGGCGAGACTTGTTTGCGTGATTTTAACAAAGCTTTTGGTAGATCGGGCAACGGACGATCCCTTGTACTATTTTCGAGATTCGCCCGTAAAATAGCTTGCGAATTTTCGTAGGAGTAGCTTGGGACCCAAACTTTTCTTGTGATTCCGAGCCAGCGGATGTGCAGCCTGCGCCAGCAATGCGACAGCCTACGCCGGGGCCGATGGTCCGCGCCAGGCGTCGGCGAATCGTGGTCATGTCGCCGGTGAGCGGCGTGACCTCGCCGGCAGTGACGCCAACAGCCCTCGCTTGCTGGTCAGCCGATGTGGTGATGGTCACATCGGCTGCGCCATTCGGCGGGCAATTGTCGGCGCCGTCACGGCCGTCGGCGCAATTGGCTGCGCCGGTAACCGGCCAGCCGTCAGCGCCCAAGTCGTGCTAAACTTGTCGAAACGTCAGTACCTCATCGGACGCGACGATGACGTCATAAGAGTCCACTGAGTCTACGAGGTCCGCCAGCAACTTGGCGAATTTGAAAAACCGCAACATTTAACATAACATATAGCGCAAGCAATCGTCATGACCGAGACCGCTACTGCTGCTCCGGCCGCCGCTGCCGCCAAGGCGGCAAAAGCCAAGTCGCCACGCGCCAAGCCCGCCCACCCACCGACCAACGAGATGGTGCAGGGCGCCATTAAGGGGCTCGGAGAGCGCGGCGGGTCGTCGCTGATCGCCATCAAAAAGTACATTGCCGCTAACTACAAGGTGGACGTCGAGAAGCTCTCGCACTTCATCAAGAAGGCCCTCAAGTCGGGAGTGACCAGCGGCAACCTGGTGCAGACCAAGGGCAAGGGCGCCAGCGGTTCGTTCAAGCTGTCGTCTGCCACCGCGAAGCCGGCCAAGCAGGCTGACAAGGCGCCCAAGAAGAAGCCGGCCGCCGCCAAGCCGGCCGCCAAAAAGACTCCGAAAAAGGCTGCTGCCAAGAAGCCGGCCGACAAGAAGAAGGCTGCGAAATCGCCGGCCAAGGCCATGAAGCCCAAGGCCAAGCCGACCAAGGCCAAAAAGGCCAAGTCGCCGGCGAAGAAGCCCAAGGCGCCCAAGCCGAAAAAGTCTCCGGCCAAGAAGCCAGCCGCCAAGAAGACGGCGGCCAAGAAGTAGACGTCGCCAGCGCACGCACGCCACAATGGCTCTTATTAGAGCCACGCACAGTACTCGCTTGGCATGTGATCGCAGATGCTTATAGTTGGCAAATCGTTTGCGTTAAGGCAACCGATGATCCGGAATGACGCGCCGTCTCCGGCAAGGATGCATTACTAAATTGTGGTCACGCGAAAACGCCTCTTCCGAACTCAGGAACCATCCTGTCAGCCAACAACTTCCCACCGCCCCTCCCTCCGCAGCCCGTCATCGGACGCCGAACCATGTCATCTGATGCCGAGCCGAGTCCCGCACCGGCCGCCACAATGGGTAGTTCAGATAGACACTCGAGCCGGCAGCGACCGCTGCACACTGACATGCGACACAGACCGCAGACGACCATACACTCTCACGACAATCAAGCCACATCAATATCACGTGATATTCAGTACCGTCATATTATAGTAGTAGGATACTAGGTCCGTACTGGTACTTTCAGCATGGTATGGCCATTGTCGTCGGAAAGGCGATGATTCACAAAGCATATTGGCGGATGCCGCGAGACTGGGACTGCATATATAAATGACGCAATATCGAGGTCTCGACATTGTGCGCCAGTCATCTGTGATCAAGGTCTAAGCTCGGATTGCATGGTCTTGAAAAAGACCTATTGTTGCCGTTGGGCTCGGCGTCGGTCGACACAGATGAATGATGATGACGGTGATGATGACGGGTGATGACGGCGAGAGGGATGTCGATCGGCGTCGGCCGTTCAGCTGACCAGCTTACTTGCTGCTGGTGTACTTTGTGACGGCCTTGGTGCCCTCGGACACGGCGTGCTTGGCCAGCTCGCCGGGCAGAAGCAGACGGACGGCCGTCTGGATCTCCCGAGAGGTGATCGTCGAGCGCTTGTTGTAGTGCGCCAGACGAGAGGCCTCTGCGGCGATGCGCTCGAAAATGTCGTTGACGAACGAGTTCATGATGCTCATGGCCTTGGACGAGATGCCGGTGTCCGGGTGCACCTGCTTCAGCACCTTGTAGATGTAGATGGCGTACGATTCCTTCCTCTTCTTCCTGCGCTTCTTGTCGCCCTTGGAGATGTTCTTCTGGGCCTTGCCCGCCTTCTTGGCGGCCTTTCCGCTAGTCTTCGGTGGCATCGTTGGCGTGCTGGGGGGTGCGCGAATGTGTGATCGCTGCATCGCCCGCCGTGGTAGTCGGGCAGCGACGGTGGCGCCACCGCATGCGCTCGCCGTGCCCGGATCGGCCGCCAACGGGCCGGCGGGTGTTCATAAAAGCAGCTCGCGCGATTTCAGCAGTGTGTTTTGTGCGCTGGAGAGACCACAAACTCGCAAGCATGTCTGGACGCGGCAAGGGTGGCAAGGTGAAGGGCAAGTCCAAGTCCCGCTCATCCCGGGCGGGTCTGCAGTTCCCGGTGGGCCGTATCCACCGTCTGCTCCGCAAGGGCAACTACGCCGAGCGCGTCGGTGCCGGCGCCCCCGTGTACCTGGCGGCCGTCATGGAGTACCTGGCCGCTGAGGTGCTCGAGCTGGCCGGCAACGCTGCCCGTGACAACAAGAAGACCAGGATCATCCCGCGTCACCTGCAGCTGGCCATCCGCAACGACGAGGAGCTGAACAAGCTCTTGTCGGGCGTGACCATCGCCCAGGGTGGTGTGCTGCCCAACATCCAGGCGGTGCTCCTCCCCAAGAAGACGGAGAAGAAGTAAGCTGTCTCGCTGTGTGCGACGTCAAACAGGCCTTTTTGAAGGCCACGCAATACTCTCGTTGAGACTGATCACAGATGGGCCCGGGCGGCAGTCATTTCACAGCGCACGGATACTTTCCTCATTCCAATGCACAAGTATCCATGCAGGCCCCATATTGCTAGATTGACACAGCTCTGGGCCGCTCCCATACTTACCGTCACAAATATGAGTTATTCGCTCCTCGAGCATACGCGTTGAACGGTGAGGAGGAATTGGTGTCGGGAGAAGAAGAAGAAGAAGAAAAAAAAAAAAAACAATGGCGCCCCATGCTTGGTGCCAATTTGTTCCATCAAAGGTACACACTTGTTTGTCAGCTTAATCGCTTTTACGCATCTCTGTTTGGTATTCACGCACAAAGTTCGGTCACCTGTGCGTGTTAGCTGCATTTCACGCGCGGCGCCAGGCACCTAGTCTAGGTGACGCCACACCGCCGGCGCCGGCACTTGGGGCCACTTCGCGCGCTTTTTCGAAAATTTGACGCCAACGGCGGCGCGTCGCCCGTTGGTGGCGCAGATCAGGTAACCGCTGGACCGTGCGCCAGAAGGGCGGTGGAGGTCAGATTGCACACCGCGGCCGATCGCATTCGCTCGCTGCTCTGCGGCCCTACCGAGGGGGCGACCGCAGAATCGAAGTAGGTCATCTCAACGTGTCCACTAGTTCGCTAGCTAGCCAGTGTATGGAATGGATTATATAATTGTATTACACAAATTATGCTCTATCGTACTTCAAGGTGTTCTAGCAAATCCTAAGCGAAAATAGTTCCATTGAACTTGCGCTACACACCACGTTTTGTTGAATAACCTAAAACATTCTTTCTTTGCGTGCTATTTTAGAAAACGCTCCAGTCGCATCAGCCCAAAATTCCACAAAATGGTCTAATTTGGACCTGAAGAAGAAAGAAAGAAAGAAAGAAAAAATGGACAGTAGCCATTTCGTATTTATAGACTTTGCACATAACCCGACAACTGTGATCAACTTTCTTAGAGCGAGTGATTGGCCTTTAAAAAGGCCTGTTTTCAATGCCGCTTGCCACTCCGTCTTAAGAGTGTCCGCTTAGCCGCCGAAGCCGTACAGGGTGCGTCCCTGACGCTTCAGGGCATAGACGACGTCCATGGCGGTGACAGTCTTGCGCTTAGCGTGCTCGGTGTAGGTGACAGCGTCACGGATGACGTTCTCCAGGAACACCTTCAGGACGCCGCGAGTCTCCTCGTAGATGAGACCGCTGATGCGCTTCACGCCGCCACGGCGAGCCAGACGACGGATGGCTGGTTTTGTGATGCCCTGGATGTTATCACGCAACACTTTGCGGTGCCGCTTGGCTCCGCCCTTTCCCAGTCCCTTGCCTCCCTTGCCACGTCCAGTCATCTTGACGACTTTTAACTTGCGTTGTGGGGTTTTCTGACGTTCGTTTCGTTTTAGTGCGTCACGTGACCGCGGTGGGCGCTACGATCGTTGAGACTAACTGCGCATGCGCGACCTGAAACCCGAAACCTCGAGAGCTCGAATTCACAAATGTGGCGCCAAATTCGAACATTGAAAAATGGCGCGCACAAAGCAGACCGCTCGCAAGTCCACCGGTGGCAAGGCGCCGCGCAAGCAGCTGGCCACCAAGGCCGCTCGTAAGAGCGCGCCGGCCACTGGCGGCGTCAAGAAGCCCCACCGTTACCGTCCCGGCACGGTGGCGCTGCGTGAGATCCGCCGCTACCAGAAGAGCACCGAGCTGCTGATCCGCAAGCTGCCGTTCCAGCGTCTGGTGCGCGAGATCGCCCAGGACTTCAAGACGGATCTTCGCTTCCAGAGCAGCGCCGTGATGGCCCTGCAGGAGGCTAGCGAGGCCTACCTGGTCGGTCTGTTCGAGGACACCAACCTGTGCGCCATCCACGCCAAGCGCGTCACCATCATGCCCAAGGACATCCAGCTGGCGCGCCGCATCCGTGGCGAGCGTGCCTAAGCACCAGTGCTTGCGCTTGCACACCAACCCCACCCAACAGGTCCTTATCAGGACCAGACACCCGCTAATGGAATACGTCAGGATGTGCGACACGGCCACATTGTTTCCACATGCAAACGTGCATAGGTGACGGGTGTTAGATCGGTATGACATGACAGTCATGCGATACTGATGCTAAGACAGTCAAAAATAAAGCAAGATATTGCTTTTAAATGTGGTTTGGATATTGTCCACATGTCTTTGTTTGAATTTAAAGAGAGAGAAATTTAAAAAAAATGCGAGATAGCAGCCGTCGTGTAGCCCTTGCCATTTGCTATCTATTGACTTCTTTCTGTTGAATTTTGCGCAAAATATGGCATTTGTACGGACGGTCTGTTAAACTATATTATACATCCTAAAAGTTTTTCCTGTGATATGAGGGCTATTTTTTTTTCTCTCGGGACTCTTGGGTCCGCCCGCCCCGTGATTCAACAGTTTGTGATTCAACGTGCAAAGTTGTGACCACTTTAATGATAAAATAGTCATTTTCAGGGTTGAAATCGGTACTCGCAAACGACGATTGCACGCAGAACGCTGATCCGAGCACCATTTTGCAGGCGAGTGTACAATGTGTGTCACACAACAAAGCTGTGTCGGTGATCACGCATTTCTGCTTCCGCTCTCGGCGGACCCCACTTGTCACACCGCTGCACTTTTTCACAGTCTATATTGCGGAAGGCGAAATCACACGACGAAGGAGCCGACCGCTCTGCACGGAGGCTGGGAGAGAGCACAGAGCCGTCCGATCAGCGCGACAGTCTAGTGAGAACAGAGCGGGAGACATGTTGACAGCGGCTTAAATGCGGCGGCGAGGAAATGAGGGGTCGCGAGAAGGGTTAGACAGGGCAGGGCGCGTAGTGAGACCTGGCGAAAACACGCGAGGCGCGACGCAGCGCGCTGTTTGAACAGGTGGCCCGGCGAGTCGCGGCGCGGGGCACTATCATAACACCACGGGTGTGCCGGGCCGCCGCGCTCACTGCCGGTAGACAATGGCAACCAGCCGGATGTTTCCGAAAACAGCCGACCGGGCCGCGGCTCCTCACACACAGGCGGACAAATACCTCTGCGTCTCACACAGCCTGCCTGGCACGTCCGCTCGACGTGATGAAATGATGACATTTCTTATTCACGGACGTTGCGTGGCTCGACAGAAGCAAAACAAAACACTAGGACACTAACAAATTCAACTTCACGCATGTATACACAAACAAAACGTAACATTCATATACACTAACACGAAACGAAAGTCATACATATCATCATACATAAAAGTGATTACATATGGATTTACAGGATACACTTCTACATGGGGACCAGTGTCAACACCATCCATGTGGTGCTATTGTCAGTTTTCATCATATGGTGCAATCATTGGGCAGTCGGTGCCTATGTGAACTGAAGTAACACACTGTCATGCTTAAACTATTATTGTGACCAATTTTCCCTTGCCACACAATTATAACAAATATAGTTTGTTATTCACGGCTTGTGAAGCCTCTTGTGGCGCCTTGTTGGCTCGTGAAGCCTTCTCTGCTTGTGGAGCCTTCTCGGCTTGTGAAGCCTTCAGGTTCAGATTTGTGTATTACACCGCAAATACCAATGAAGGTCCTGGTGGTAACATATAGACAAATATATACATATATTTATATATATGTATATATTTTATATATATATATATATATATATATATATATATATATATATATATATATATATATATATATATATATATATATATATATATATATATATATAGTTTGTTATTCACGGCTTGTGAAGCCTTGTCGTCTTGTGAATGAAGCCTGTTCCTAAGGCCTGTTGGTGCCTAAGGCCTGTACTCACCTGTTCAACTCACCTGTTTGGGTTCCTGGTCTCCTCATGGCAAATAGGAAGAAAGACTGTTGGGAACTGACAGATGGGAAATGGAACCCATAAAGGAAAAGACACGCCAGCAACTCCGAGACACATGACAAGACAGGAGAGCCATAAACCAATGTGCAGTGGTCTGGAGCAGCTGGATAGATGCGACATGAAACTAGCACGGTTGCATGCAAATCAACACAGAGAAGTTTAGACAGCAAGTGAGATTAGACAATGGATAATATTTGGGGATATAGGAGGTAAGGAGTTCCTTGCTCATGCTACAGAAGATATGCATACAATGTGTCAAAAAAAAAAAACAGAGTTTCTGCGAGTAGTGCCTTGAATGATTATGATTGTAAGTTCTCCTTGCATACCACCTGTTCAGGAAGAGAGTTCCAAACCCTCGCACAACGCACAGAAAAACATATTTGCCTGATGTCTGTTTGGGTGCGTGGGTGGCTGATGTTGTACATATGACCGCTTGTGCAAGACTGAGGAGCCAGTATGAAGAGATCGGTGACAGAAATGGGCCTCTTGCCATGGAAGATTTTCCAGTATTGAATAAGATTGGCACGGAGAAGCCTTCCTTGTACAGAGTACTTTTCGGCTTCTTCTCAACCTTTCTACCTTCTCGGCTTGTGGGGCCTTGTTGGCTTGTGAATGAAGCCTTGTCGTCTTTTGAATGAAGCCTTCTCTGCTTGTGAAGCATTCAGATTCATGTATTACACCGCAAATACCAGTGAAGGTCCTGGTGGTGGTGGTGGCTGCACATGTACCGTCTTTCGCGATTAAAGATTCATAGTGGGTCCAACACATTTGTTAACTGTTCCATAGTATTACATTCTACAATGCTTTGGGCTAATATATTCCATTCTCGTATTGTTCTAGGAAAAAATGAGGTATGGTATGAAAGAAGTCGGGACTGTATATTAACCTGATCTTCCATTGGTGATCTCTACGTCCTAAGTAATTTGGTCTGGCAATAATGTTGTCAACATTTACTTTACTGGACTCAGTTTGAAAGGATTGGTCAAACTAGGGACCTTAACAGTTCCCTTGGCCTTTTGGGGACATTTACTAAAGACTCTATTTGCAAACCTTAGGACCCGATTGCCTTTCCCTATCATTTTTGATATATGCGCATTCCACTTCATATTGTCTGATATTAATAGGTACACCAAGGTACTTTTTATTGATTTACAACTTGAATTAGACTTCCATTTTTTAACATACTGTGGTAGTGTTACTGGCCTTATTTTGTGACATTCGCATGATTGCACACTTAGAAACATTCAAGTGCGCAATCATTGGATTGGATAGAAACGTGGCTTTCAGGACGCCAGCAAAGGGTTATATTGAATGGGTGCCAATCACAATGGAAGGAGGTTCTCAGTGGGGTTCCACAGGGCTCAGTCCTGGGCCCATTGCTTTTTATAATATTTGTGAATGCAATTGAGAACAGTATAGACAGCAAAGTCTTGAAATTTGCAGACGATCTAAAAGTTGTCAGGATTATTAGAGGAAAACATGATCAGGATGTTTTTCAATCAGATCTGGACAAGCTAGTTGAGTGGTCTGAAGCATAGGCAGATGAAATTCAATTTGAGTAAATGTAAGATTATGCACGCTGGACGGGTTAGCAGTAAACATAGGTATGAAATGGGTGGGCAGAAAATGGAGCAGATTGAAAAGGAAAGAGATTTAGGTGTCGTGGTAAACAATAGACTATCAGCGTCAGACCAGGTTGTAGAAGCTAGGAAAAAGGCACTTAGAATGCTAGGGGCCATTAACAGAAATGTTTCCTACAAGAGTGAAAAGGTAATAACAAAACTGTATTGTGCATACGTTAGACCACATTTGGAGTATTGTGTACAAGCCTGGTCTCCAACATATGAGAAAGATTGCTGGTTGTTAGAAAGAGTTCAAAAAAGGGCAACAAAAATGATTAATTGTCTTGGTAGTTTACCTTATGAAGATAGATTAAGGAAATTGGGTATGTTTTCACTTAGATATAGAAGGCTAAGAGGAGATCTAATTGAAGTCTTCAAATTTGTAAATAGTCAGCATTCTGGATATTTAAAGGGTATGTTTGAGTTCAATAGGGAAAATCGAGGTAGAGGTCATCAGCATAAACTCATTATGAAACAAAGTAGGACTAGGCTATGACAGTCATTTTTCAGTAGAAGGGTTGTAGGACATTGGAATATGCT
Source organism: Chirona hameri (assembly GCA_036785665.1). Taxonomy (NCBI): domain Eukaryota; kingdom Metazoa; phylum Arthropoda; class Thecostraca; order Balanomorpha; family Balanidae; genus Chirona; species Chirona hameri. The sequence goes on along the minus strand of JAXIVJ010004496.1, from coordinate 72,290 downwards.
ACCAGGGGATGTCGCTGATGCAGTGACACTTGCTTCCTTCAAAATTAGATTAGATAAATACTTTACAGAGAAGGGATTAGTTCATAAATACTCGTGGGATTAGCCTTCTTTTATGCAGGTAGAGTAAGGTGATTTGAAGGGGCGAGACTGGTGGAGGGGGGTGCAACCTCGGATGGGCCCAAGAGGCTCTTTGTTGCACTTTTCTTTTATGTCTTTATGTCATGCGAATGTCACAAAATAAGGCAGTAAGCCTTGTCGGCTTGTGAAGCTGAAATTGTGCTGCCTTTTTTTTTAAGTAGCCAAGTATACAACAATTATACGCATGCTTTAAAAAGTTATTTTTAATTACTTGAGAAATTTGGGAAATAATGATGTTTTGATGACGTCATGTTGTTGTTTTTGGAAAAACGATAAATGTTTGAAAAATCGTAGAAAACAGAGCTTTGAAGCAAATTGCAAACGCAATTAAGCAAATATATAAAATTTAATTTGCTTTAAAATGGCACTCTCGGATTTGCGAAATTTTGGGTTTTTGACCCCCAAAATGATAAAAAAGTGATTTTTGGGGAACATCAGCACAAAATCAAAATTTTCGAAGATGTCAAAAAAACGGAATACATATGAGATAACTGAGTATGGACAATGCTCAAACCATATTTCAAACACATATCTCCATTTTTGACCGAGTGATGGCTCCATAAGTGTAAGAAATTCATGACGTTATTTTTTTAATAACTTTTTGGGAATTTGTTGACCAGATACGAATAAATAATGACCTTTTCTGTATTTCTGAGACCAAACTGGTCTAGGAACAGCTTTTTTATTTACATTTATCAATTTCTCATTTTGAGGTTTTCTGACAGAGCAAAATCGCTGTTCTGGACTGTACTGGAAGGTCACTCGTTGACCCGAAACCTAGAAATTGCATACCGTTAGATTCCGAACATGACAGGCCAACCCCCTTCAAATGCCACGTGACCATAACGGGGCGGAGCATGACCATATATGGCAGGTCCAAAGGTTGATTTTTTTTTGGCGCACTTCGGCCATTGTTTTGCCGCACTATTATTTTGCCGGTGTAGGTATTGATCACGTGATACATTTATTATTGCTAAACAGTCAACTCCTCGTATTAATTTATTACTGACCAATCTGTCAATATTGGTCAGGTCAGTAATACATTCATATGAGGAGTTTGCATCAGCTGAGGGCGGGCTTGGTCACCTGATAAATGCAGCCATGTTTTGTCTGTATTGACTAGGGAGGGTCTAAAAAACTGTCCAGATTAGCAGGCAAGCCCATGCTCCGAAACTACTGGACCGATCTGAGTGATTTTTTCACAATGCAATTCGAACTGGTCGGAATGGGTGCCGTTTGCCTTTTATATACTTCAGTCTAATCTAAATGAACCAAATTCGATAAAAACCTGTAGTTCAATTTGTCAGGCAAGCCTATGCTCCGAGGCTATGGGACCGATCCTTCACCATTCGATCCGGCGTGGTCCAGAACGGTGCCGTTTTGCGTTTTATCCAGATTGGTTCACTCTAAGTGGACCAAATTAGGTCAAAGCCTCCAAAAACCGTTGCCATTGGTATGGAGCTGTCCGCTCCCGAGCTATGCTAATGCAAAATATGAAGGTGAAAATAAATAAAAAAATACCATAAAAAAACTCCAATTATTTGTGCACATCGCCCTATGATTACTTGTGTCCCAACGGGCTGGCATCATACTTCGTTTTACATTAGTGATTACGCTTCCACGATACGCTAAAAATTTCGAAAAAAACAATTTAAAAAAAAAAACTGAATATGTATATTCAGTTCAATGTGAGTTGTAATCTTCCAACAAAACATAAAATTGCTCAATTTTTAAGTGCCACTTTTACCAAGGCGTAAAATATATTCTGAGGCCTTGGTAAAAGTGACAAAAAGAGTCAATTTTGACCTTTACACTGACATATCGCAAAAACTATTTGACCGATTTTCATGATCCGTTCTTTATCCGACTCGGAGTGTTACGTTCGTTTTTTGATCACTTACCTGCTTTCTGAAAATATCCGTTGGAAAAGTAAAAAAAATGAGAAAAAAACAATATGAACAAACCTATCATTTTTTATCAAAAAACGTTATACAATAAAAGATGCGAATTTCCATCAGAAATGCTATGGACAAAAGGGATTTGAACCATCTTGATCAACAAAAAAGTTACGGCCTTTTCCGTTTCTACCAAAATCCAAAAAATATATTGTGGAGCTTCCTATGAATATTCGTTACACACCGATATACAGTCGGATTGGAAATTGCACGAGGAGTCTGATTTTTCTTACGGATTGCGAATCGGACAATTGGTTCAAAAGTTATCGCAAGATGCAGGTTAAAAAATAGAGCATGTACGGTCCAGGGCTTTCAGTCATCGGGTACCCTGTCATCATTGTTTGGGCCTTTTTCGGCACCCCTTCGAAAAGTCGAAAATCTAGGTTAAAATCGAAAGCGGTAAGAAGGAGTTGGTTAAAGAGATAGAAATCGACCGGAAATGTCAGCCGGATAGGTAAAAAAAAAATTATTTCATATCCATTAGACGAAAATGGCATTTTTCACGAATAATTATTTCTTATAACGATGGTAGGATAAACAAATTGGTAGTTAATTTAAAGAACAAAACCAGTTTCGGAAAGGTCAATGTCTGGGCTACCTTTTGGTGGAAACTAGAAGTCCTTAAACCCCCTCAAACAAAACAAAAATTGCCGGCAATACCTGATCGGTTAGCGTTACTCCCGGCGCTTACCAGCGCTTCAGAACGAATGAAATCCATGATCGAAGTGTTAAAGTGTCGTTACAAAGGCCATACACATCATGTACATCGATATTTCGAACGGGTTTCCGTGGGAAATGCAATTGAATATTGTGGCCTTTTAAAAAGGAAACGGACCCTGGCGGGATACACTGCACCGTCATACACGGGAGTACTGCGGTACAGTATTTATTATCGTCGCGGGACATTCGTCCTTCGTGCCGGCGTCAGCGCATGGTCCAGAGATCTGAAGTCGCGTGAACGGGGAAAGATTTGCCGACTGGCCGATAGATGGCAGGCACAGCGCCGGCCGGCCGGGAATAATACTGCCCTGAAAAGGTGTTGCACAGTGGGGCAAGAAAATGACAACGGCACCCGGTGTTCCCAGGCGGTCACCCATCCAAGTACTAACCGGGCCCGATGCTGCTTGACTTCAGTGATCGGACGGGAACTGGTATTTTCAGCATGGTATGGTCGTTGCCGATGGTCGACGATGTGGTCGCCGGTTTTGATGAGTTGGCCTCAGAAAGGATGAGAATGCTGCCATATATAGAGCAACTTTTGAACAAACAACTGTTGTGTTAACGCAGGAAAGTCATCCGATGTTCATTGTAAAGATGATTCATCATTTTGACTTATTTTGTTTTTCGAAATTTCCAAAAACGCCAGAAACTGTCCTTCACTCAACAAACAAAATGTGAAAACGGCAAAACAAGCAAAGACGAATATTCAAATTTGTATTGCTTATCTGTATACGCAGCTCGCACGACGGACGACGAGCCAAAAATCACATGCATTGTTTGTATCGTCACTTATGAAATGGCGCAAACTCGGTTTGCAGAAGCGCCTTTCAGCTCCCATTATCAATGCTCTTGTACGAACAATTTCCCATTGTCTATGTTGTGTGCACAATTATATGACGATGCATTATTTACTTCGTGACATTCCTTTCCATGTACAAAAAAGCACTGAGCTCTGAAGAGAGAGAAATTATAATCCTAACAGGCATTTCCACTTTTCTCTCGAAACAGGCCAAAATAGGGTTGGAGCGCGAACGCAACCTACCCCGCTAACAAAAATAGTACTCCCGAGTTATCCACATTTGGGATAATCGCAGGGGTCAACCCAACCGAAGTGCAATGGAAGGGCCTCGTCCTGGGGGAACCGCCTTCGTGATCACGGTGTCCCCTGAGCCAGGTAAGTATGAGTCGCGGCGGCGATCTTTTCGTACATGTAGTCTCCTGACTCTGGCAGTTTGACTTCCGTTAGATGGCTTCTGACAGGGTACATGTCAGATAGATGTATTACATGTCCCAATGTGAAGCTGACAAACAGTATTGTAATGCGATACAGGTCATCGATTTGAAATATACCAATGTCTTGTCCGTTGATTTAAGATATTTACCAATATATCATGCAAAGTTAGCCGCTTCTTGACAGCGCCATCTGTGAAATGCTATTGGAACTTAAGGTTCTGTTTTTCTGATGAGTATTACTGGGTATATATACATTCTGAGGCCTATTTCACAAAGAAGTTAGTAATTACACATGTTTGCGATTACAAACGCAAGCAAATATTGCAAACCTCACTAAAAGACATTTCACAAACATTCGCCACCTCTGAATTACCGATTGTACAGAAAATTGTAAACACAAATGTTAGTACAGCAGAAAGCTTAAATCAAGAACGTTTGTATTGCACTTGATGCTAGTGACAAATAATTTGATTGCTAACAAATTAATTTAACAAATATTGACATTGTGGTTTATTTTTTTATTCAATATAAAATTAGTTTCAGGGAGAATAATCTTTTAATTAACATTTCATCGGAATGCAAACTCGGATCGTAAAAATAAATCTTGGTAAGCAGTTAGAGTACCCGGATTTTGATCATTCACTAGGTGGCGGAGCATAACAACAGAACTACTCTTAAAAGAAAGATCGTTGAATTTCTCGACCATTTGTTCACCTAACCTAGCCGATTTCCTACGTCGTAAAGGGTGAATGAAGGTTCACTGCACATTGCACAAGACATCGTTGGCCGCTGCAATTCTATCGCCATGCGGGCTCTCCGCGCGCGGGGCGCCGCCCCTCACAGCGCAATCGGTAAGGTGCACTGGGACTCTCTCGGGGAAATAACTTTTTGCAATTTCTGAAATTCAGAACCCCTGGGTTTTGTGAAATTCAAACTACAGACATGTGTAAAAATTATTTGTAATTACAAAGAAATTCTTTGTAATTACAAACTTTTTTGCTGTGTGAAATAGGCTTCAGATGGCGTTATCCGCGCAATGTAATTACCGAGCGGTTTCTCGTCAGCTTACTAGACAAATTTACATTTAACCCGGCCCGACCGACCCGGCCATACAGACGCTTTTCGGAAGCTAATAACTTTGCAACCACTGCTCCGATTGATATCGGGTTTTCACCATTGTGTTCAACTTCAACCCTGTGTAAAATATAAATAGCATGAAAACAGTCATAATGATTCAACATATATTAACATTGGAATGATGTTTAGAAGGGCAAATGCACAACACCGATCTGGATTTATTTGAGGGTGAAGCCTGCAGGCTGAGGTAGGTCTTAGGTACCTATAGGTTCCATGCTGTCTTGTTGGTTGATTGCGCTTGATGACTGTGGAGCAAGCATCAAGCTTGATGCTTGATGACTGCGCTTGAGCCTGTGGAGGAAAACGGGCTACTAATAGCATTCTTAGTATCAGTTTTAGGGTTCTGGTTTGCCAATAGGTATACCTTAGTTTAGGGAGTTTAAAATTCACAGTAAAACTGGGGGAAAAGAGTGGAAAAATATAATCCATAGGGTGTCATTTCCCACCAAAATTGTCCAATCCTAGGACGCAAGCCGCACAAAACGACGCTTCCGTCACAAATGCTGCTACTCGTCGGACTTGTTCGCTGGCGACATACGTATTGTCATTGTGTGATGCCATCGCAGTTCATCGCCGTGCCAATGGTGCCCCGGTACGGCGCGCGGACGGCGAGACTTGTTTGCGTGATTTTAACCAAAGCTTTTGGTAGATCGGGCAACGGACGATCCCTTGTACTATTTTCGAGATTCGCCCGTAAAATAGCTTGCGAATTTTCGTAGGAGTAGCTTGGGACCCAAACTTTTCTTGTGATTCCGAGCCAGCGGATGTGCAGCCTGCGCCAGCAATGCGACAGCCTACGCCGGGGCCGATGGTCCGCGCCAGGCGTCGGCGAATCGTGGTCATGTCGCCGGTGAGCGGCGTGACCTCGCCGGCAGTGACGCCAACAGCCCTCGCTTGCTGGTCAGCCGATGTGGTGATGGTCACATCGGCTGCGCCATTCGGCGGGCAATTGTCGGCGCCGTCACGGCCGTCGGCGCAATTGGCTGCGCCGGTAACCGGCCAGCCGTCAGCGCCCAAGTCGTGCTAAACTTGTCGAAACGTCAGTACCTCATCGGACGCGACGATGACGTCATAAGAGTCCACTGAGTCTACGAGGTCCGCCAGCAACTTGGCGAATTTGAAAAACCGCAACATTTAACATAACATATAGCGCAAGCAATCGTCATGACCGAGACCGCTACTGCTGCTCCGGCCGCCGCTGCCGCCAAGGCGGCAAAAGCCAAGTCGCCACGCGCCAAGCCCGCCCACCCACCGACCAACGAGATGGTGCAGGGCGCCATTAAGGGGCTCGGAGAGCGCGGCGGGTCGTCGCTGATCGCCATCAAAAAGTACATTGCCGCTAACTACAAGGTGGACGTCGAGAAGCTCTCGCACTTCATCAAGAAGGCCCTCAAGTCGGGAGTGACCAGCGGCAACCTGGTGCAGACCAAGGGCAAGGGCGCCAGCGGTTCGTTCAAGCTGTCGTCTGCCACCGCGAAGCCGGCCAAGCAGGCTGACAAGGCGCCCAAGAAGAAGCCGGCCGCCGCCAAGCCGGCCGCCAAAAAGACTCCGAAAAAGGCTGCTGCCAAGAAGCCGGCCGACAAGAAGAAGGCTGCGAAATCGCCGGCCAAGGCCATGAAGCCCAAGGCCAAGCCGACCAAGGCCAAAAAGGCCAAGTCGCCGGCGAAGAAGCCCAAGGCGCCCAAGCCGAAAAAGTCTCCGGCCAAGAAGCCAGCCGCCAAGAAGACGGCGGCCAAGAAGTAGACGTCGCCAGCGCACGCACGCCACAATGGCTCTTATTAGAGCCACGCACAGTACTCGCTTGGCATGTGATCGCAGATGCTTATAGTTGGCAAATCGTTTGCGTTAAGGCAACCGATGATCCGGAATGACGCGCCGTCTCCGGCAAGGATGCATTACTAAATTGTGGTCACGCGAAAACGCCTCTTCCGAACTCAGGAACCATCCTGTCAGCCAACAACTTCCCACCGCCCCTCCCTCCGCAGCCCGTCATCGGACGCCGAACCATGTCATCTGATGCCGAGCCGAGTCCCGCACCGGCCGCCACAATGGGTAGTTCAGATAGACACTCGAGCCGGCAGCGACCGCTGCACACTGACATGCGACACAGACCGCAGACGACCATACACTCTCACGACAATCAAGCCACATCAATATCACGTGATATTCAGTACCGTCATATTATAGTAGTAGGATACTAGGTCCGTACTGGTACTTTCAGCATGGTATGGCCATTGTCGTCGGAAAGGCGATGATTCACAAAGCATATTGGCGGATGCCGCGAGACTGGGACTGCATATATAAATGACGCAATATCGAGGTCTCGACATTGTGCGCCAGTCATCTGTGATCAAGGTCTAAGCTCGGATTGCATGGTCTTGAAAAAGACCTATTGTTGCCGTTGGGCTCGGCGTCGGTCGACACAGATGAATGATGATGACGGTGATGATGACGGGTGATGACGGCGAGAGGGATGTCGATCGGCGTCGGCCGTTCAGCTGACCAGCTTACTTGCTGCTGGTGTACTTTGTGACGGCCTTGGTGCCCTCGGACACGGCGTGCTTGGCCAGCTCGCCGGGCAGAAGCAGACGGACGGCCGTCTGGATCTCCCGAGAGGTGATCGTCGAGCGCTTGTTGTAGTGCGCCAGACGAGAGGCCTCTGCGGCGATGCGCTCGAAAATGTCGTTGACGAACGAGTTCATGATGCTCATGGCCTTGGACGAGATGCCGGTGTCCGGGTGCACCTGCTTCAGCACCTTGTAGATGTAGATGGCGTACGATTCCTTCCTCTTCTTCCTGCGCTTCTTGTCGCCCTTGGAGATGTTCTTCTGGGCCTTGCCCGCCTTCTTGGCGGCCTTTCCGCTAGTCTTCGGTGGCATCGTTGGCGTGCTGGGGGGTGCGCGAATGTGTGATCGCTGCATCGCCCGCCGTGGTAGTCGGGCAGCGACGGTGGCGCCACCGCATGCGCTCGCCGTGCCCGGATCGGCCGCCAACGGGCCGGCGGGTGTTCATAAAAGCAGCTCGCGCGATTTCAGCAGTGTGTTTTGTGCGCTGGAGAGACCACAAACTCGCAAGCATGTCTGGACGCGGCAAGGGTGGCAAGGTGAAGGGCAAGTCCAAGTCCCGCTCATCCCGGGCGGGTCTGCAGTTCCCGGTGGGCCGTATCCACCGTCTGCTCCGCAAGGGCAACTACGCCGAGCGCGTCGGTGCCGGCGCCCCCGTGTACCTGGCGGCCGTCATGGAGTACCTGGCCGCTGAGGTGCTCGAGCTGGCCGGCAACGCTGCCCGTGACAACAAGAAGACCAGGATCATCCCGCGTCACCTGCAGCTGGCCATCCGCAACGACGAGGAGCTGAACAAGCTCTTGTCGGGCGTGACCATCGCCCAGGGTGGTGTGCTGCCCAACATCCAGGCGGTGCTCCTCCCCAAGAAGACGGAGAAGAAGTAAGCTGTCTCGCTGTGTGCGACGTCAAACAGGCCTTTTTGAAGGCCACGCAATACTCTCGTTGAGACTGATCACAGATGGGCCCGGGCGGCAGTCATTTCACAGCGCACGGATACTTTCCTCATTCCAATGCACAAGTATCCATGCAGGCCCCATATTGCTAGATTGACACAGCTCTGGGCCGCTCCCATACTTACCGTCACAAATATGAGTTATTCGCTCCTCGAGCATACGCGTTGAACGGTGAGGAGGAATTGGTGTCGGGAGAAGAAGAAGAAGAAGAAAAAAAAAAAAACAATGGCGCCCCATGCTTGGTGCCAATTTGTTCCATCAAAGGTACACACTTGTTTGTCAGCTTAATCGCTTTTACGCATCTCTGTTTGGTATTCACGCACAAAGTTCGGTCACCTGTGCGTGTTAGCTGCATTTCACGCGCGGCGCCAGGCACCTAGTCTAGGTGACGCCACACCGCCGGCGCCGGCACTTGGGGCCACTTCGCGCGCTTTTTCGAAAATTTGACGCCAACGGCGGCGCGTCGCCCGTTGGTGGCGCAGATCAGGTAACCGCTGGACCGTGCGCCAGAAGGGCGGTGGAGGTCAGATTGCACACCGCGGCCGATCGCATTCGCTCGCTGCTCTGCGGCCCTACCGAGGGGGCGACCGCAGAATCGAAGTAGGTCATCTCAACGTGTCCACTAGTTCGCTAGCTAGCCAGTGTATGGAATGGATTATATAATTGTATTACACAAATTATGCTCTATCGTACTTCAAGGTGTTCTAGCAAATCCTAAGCGAAAATAGTTCCATTGAACTTGCGCTACACACCACGTTTTGTTGAATAACCTAAAACATTCTTTCTTTGCGTGCTATTTTAGAAAACGCTCCAGTCGCATCAGCCCAAAATTCCACAAAATGGTCTAATTTGGACCTGAAGAAGAAAGAAAGAAAGAAAGAAAAAATGGACAGTAGCCATTTCGTATTTATAGACTTTGCACATAACCCGACAACTGTGATCAACTTTCTTAGAGCGAGTGATTGGCCTTTAAAAAGGCCTGTTTTCAATGCCGCTTGCCACTCCGTCTTAAGAGTGTCCGCTTAGCCGCCGAAGCCGTACAGGGTGCGTCCCTGACGCTTCAGGGCATAGACGACGTCCATGGCGGTGACAGTCTTGCGCTTAGCGTGCTCGGTGTAGGTGACAGCGTCACGGATGACGTTCTCCAGGAACACCTTCAGGACGCCGCGAGTCTCCTCGTAGATGAGACCGCTGATGCGCTTCACGCCGCCACGGCGAGCCAGACGACGGATGGCTGGTTTTGTGATCCCCTGTACGCGTTCGTGAGACTTTTGTCGACGCGTAGTGTTAACGGTCAATATTTTTTCAGCGCCCCCGTTGACAAATATTGACGCGGGGTTTCTAATCGTGAGTAGGTGTTAGTTGGTCGATGATGCTCAATTTTTACAGTGTTGTAGGGAATTGATGTACGATGGTAAATATCATCTTCCCAGCTCCGAGGGCCACCCCGTTCACTGGTAATACCGATGGAAATCGAGGCTTTTTTTTCTGGGTCTGTGCTCAATGACTGGTCGGAATTTTATGTCACAATGCTGTTATATGTTTCCAGTGATGTGTTTGCAATGTATATTTAAAAAATCACAACGATCCGTCCTTATTTGTCATATATACATGCCGATGAAGACAACGATGTACCAGTGATATATCACTGGTTATTATAATTACCCCTGGAGGTTCATGCATTATTATTAATTGTTGTGCACTTTTTTGGTCCATCATGAATACACTCTGGACGATGTAAGACCAAAACTGGCGTGTTCGGACACCACAAATTTCATTTTTTGACGATTATATTAATTTGGACAGTTCATCGTGTATGGTGCTGCCACCTTACGAACTAAGGACGAAGTCTCTGCACCGACCTCGCTGGTTGGTGACGTCCTCTGGCGGCGGCGGCGGCGGCAGCGGCGGCAGCGGCGGCGGCGGCAGCGACAGCGCGGCAGCGGCAGCGCGGGGTGACGGCGGGGGGATGATTAATGGCGGGAGGGATGGGGGGTGGTTAATGGCGCGGTCCGCCGAGGCGGTGACGGCGGCGGGCGGGAAAGAACGTGACAGCTAAGGCAGCCGAGGTAATGGGAGCCACCTGGGACTGGAAGAAGGCACGACGGAGTTCGGGTCCGAGATTACACACCACGACGAAGACGAGATAAGGCTGTTTATGTAAGTTGATTTAAGTTCCAAACAGTCCGCAGTCATTTTCTGGCGTGGTTTAACTCAGGGAAATTAAACACATTTGTTTACGGTATGGATTGTTCTTCTCATTTTCAAATATTTGTAAAGTCTCTGTACGTAGTCAAAACGTAACTTCAATCTCTGCACGTTAATATTTTTCTTTAAAATTATACATGTGCTATTTTGTTTGGAAATGACACGAAACTGGTAACTCTGATGGAACAGCGGCCAGGTTCAATATGACGTATGGAAATTAAATAACGTAAATATAGCAGTGATGCAATGAAGACATAGACAATATTCATATTTCCACTTCGATTCGGCAGTTAAAAGAACTATTTATGTTATCAATGTAAGACGTAAAGTTTAATGACCGCCTTAACGACATGTCTGCATTTTAATGACCGTTTGCAATCATGCGGCGTATGACCTATAAATGTCGGTATGTTGCCGGTAATGATGGATTCAGATTGGCAATACAGGTTGCATATATGCCGGCAAGTATGTCGGTGAATATGTCCAAGGCTACGTTACATGCCGGTGTTTGTTTTAATTCTGGAAGTGACTGTCGGTGTAGATAAACATGTTTTTAAGGAGAAGTTGTAGCTGTAGTATCAGGTGTGAATGAAAATGTACTATATATTATACCACGGAAAACAAATTCACTCCGTTTTAATTCATTCGGTGCGGTGGAGAGGTCTCGTTCAGTAAGTAATCCATCTTGGATAAGTCAACGATAAATAATGCACAATTAAGGTCTGGTATAAGATATTCCTGCCCGGGGCTGAGACAATCAATGATCTCACCGAGTTGTTTTTATCGAAAATTCCGAGGACCGTTAGTCCCGAGGTATTTTCTATAAAAATAACGAGGAGAGATTATTGAATTGTCAGCCAAATTGAGACAAGGGTATGATAAGATAAGGGTCATGAGGAATTCGTCGATCCGGGGACCGGCGCCCGATAAATATATCGACGGCCCACACCTCTGCTTAAGTTTGTATCCACGCCGCCCTGTTTGGTTGTCCCTAAATGACTCATGTCGTTTTGTTCACAAAGCAATGGGCTAGGTTTTCACGCTGTCGGCTTTGGACTAGCAATGATCGTTTTCGAGTTATTCACCAACAAAGTTGAGTCATTTTCGCTTTTACGACGTCAAAGCTCATAAGGGTCGTGAGGAATTCGTCGATCCGGGGACCGGCGCCCGATAAAAACATTGACGGCCGGTGCCTGCCTGTATGGCAAGGGGATGGATAAGGGTCATGAGGAATTCGTCGATACGGGGACCGGCGCCCGATAAATATATCGACGGCCCACACCTCTGCTTCAGTTTGTATCCACGCCGCCCTGTTTGGTTGTCCCCTAAATGACTCATGTCGTTTTGTTCACAAAGCAATGGGCTAGGTTTCACGCTGTCGGCTTTGGACTAGCTATGATCGTTTTCGAATTATTCACCAACAAAGTTTGGTCATTTTCGCTTTTACGACGTCAAAGCTCATAAGGTCGTGAGGAATTCGTCGATCCGGGGACCGGCGCCCGATAAAAACATTGACGGCCGGTGCCTGTATGACAAGAGCAAGGTCAGCCCCACCAAAGTATTAACGTCAGCTCATATTAATTTATTTAATCTTAAAGATAATGATTAAGGCTTGCTTTTTTCCATTATAACACTAACCTATCTTGAATACCTAGCCGTCTACATATATGACGTTACATTTTTTCGGCATATAAATCAAATATTATGCCCAAATTAATGTTGTTATGTTATGCCGTAATTTAGATGGCTAGGTGTTCGGGATAGCCCAATGCTGTAATGGAACAAAAGCAAGCCTTAACAATTATCGTTCAGATAAAATAAGTTAATATGAGCTGACGTTAATACTTTGGTAGGGCTGACCTGGCTACGTTGTCAATGTTACATGATTTATACAAGGAGCTGTTATAGTTTTGGTAAACTGTTTCTTCAAGGGTTTTCCAGTAGCCCGTTTCAATTCCAGCATATAGGTGAACAGCAGGGATTCCTATCATATGCGTCGGGAACGCCGGCCCGGCGTGCCGTCAGCCGGGGTTCTTACTCCCGTCCCCTCCCCTAAATGCGACCTATTATCCCCCATCGGCACGTGCATCGGCATATTAAGTAAAGAACCCTTATACGTAAACCATATTTTTATAGCTCAAAAGATGAGCATTGTCATTGCCATCAAGTCTTTATAAAGGTATTTTACCCTATCGTGTATAGTTTTCATACTAAACGCGAAAAACTGTTTTTAAAAAATTCATTAAATTGACACTTTTCTCAAGTCTGTATCTTCGGTTACCGATAAGATATTGATACTGGGTTTGCACCACAAGGTATCTTGGATCTTCTTCTATCATGTGGCATGAGGGCGTTCTCCTAGAATAAACGTGCTCCAAGATACATCCAGCGGCGCAGACGTCTACTTCCCAGTGATAAAACTCAGATATGGCACTTATAAAAAATTCGAGGTCGGGAAATTTTCATAATTTTTTTAATGAATTAAAAAATAGTTCATTAGATGCAGAATTTGAAGCTTATGCCGAATCTTATATAAAAAATTCGTAAAATGTTTTTGGTTTAGAAGTTACAGATTTTTAAAAAAATGTTTATATTTTTTTTTTGGTAAGCTGGTACTTCGAGGGTTTTATGGATACCTGTTTGATGTCAACGATATAGGTGAACAGCATGCCAAAATATAATATGGTAATTTCAAAAAATCTCAAAACTGAAAATTTTGGTCACCAAAATTTTGGGAATCACAAAATTGGCTATAACTTTTTTTCTTCTTTTTTTTGAAAATGGTTGACGCTATCGTGTTTCTCGTGTAAACTTTGATCAGAAAACACCCCTCACTCAAAATATCCCCAAATTGCCAAAAACCAACCCCTTCACGCTTTTTGAGACCAGAATCTTTTCTGCTGTTTTTTTTCATTTCAAACACTTTTTTAGATGTAACTGGTGACGCTGAACCGCGGAATGATGCCAACAAATCTATAAAGTGAATAGAAACGGAGATAGAGGCATAAAACCCAAAAAAACATGATTTTTCCACACTCTGTAACTTCTAAACCAAAAACATTTTACCACTTTTGATTTGAGATTCAGTATCAGCTTCAAATTCTGCATCTAATGAACTACTTTTTTGTTAGTTTAAAAAACACAAAAAAAAACACAAAAAAAAACATTTTTTTAAAGAATTTTTTAAATTAACAAAAAAGTAGTCAATTAGATTTAGAATTTGAAGCTGATGCCGAATCTTAAATCAAAATTGGTAAAATGGTTTTGGTTTAGAAGTTACAGAGCCACCTACCAGACAAAACTGGAACTCTGGGGCTAATTTGTTGTCGACATACGGCTAGCCCGTTGTCTGGGGAACTCAAAAATGTAGCTTAGGTGAGCTTTGAGCTGACGTGGGAGAAACCTGTACCACTCTAGAGCCGGTTAGAGCTGTTTAGAGCTGTCTAGGGTAGCACAGAACGCTCTGGCCGGCTCAGTGCTGCTTGTGGCTGGCGTGGGAGCCTTCTGGAGCTCTCTGGGGAGCTTAGGTGAGCTTGCGAGCTTTCTAGAGAGCTTAAGTGAGCTTTGAGCGGACGTGGGAGAAACCAGGACCACTCTAGAGCCGGTTAGAGCTGTTTAGAGCTGTCTAGGGTAGCACAGAACACTCTGGCCGGCTCAGTGCTGCTTGTGGCTGACGTGGGAGCCTTCTGGAGCTCTCTGGGGAGCTTAGGTGAGCTTGCGAGCTTTCTAGAGAGCTTAGGTGAGCTTTGCGTGGACGTGGAAGAAACCAGGACCACTCTAGAGCCGGTTAAAGCTGTTTAGAGCTGTCTAGGGTAGCACAGAACACTCTGGCTGGCTCAGTGCTGCTTGTGGCTGACGTGGGAGCCTTCTGGAGCTCTCTGGGGAGCTTAGGTGAGCTTGCGAGCTTTCTAGAGAGCTTAGGTGAGCTTTGAGCGGACGTGGGAGAAACCAGGACCACTCTAGAGCCGGTTAGAGCTGTTTAGAGCTGTCTAGGGTAGCGCAGAACACTCTGGCCGGCTCAGTGCTGCTTGTGGCTGACGTGGGAGCCTTCTGGAGCTCTCTGGGGAGCTTAGGTGAGCTTGCGAGCTTTCTAGAGAGCTTAGGTGAGCTTTGAGTGGACGTGGGAGAAACCAGGACCACTCTAGAGCCGGTAAGAGCTGTTTAGAGCTGTCTAGGGTAGCACAGAACACTCTGGCTGGCTCAGTGCTGCTTGTGGCTGACGTGGGAGCCTTCTGGAGCTCTCTGGGGAGCTTAGGTGAGCTTGCGAGCTTTCTAGAGAGCTTAGGTGAGCTTTGAGCGGACGTGGGAGATCTATCTGTCTTCTGACTGACCCCGCCCCCTCTCCCACACCACAGCCGGCCGGCCGGCGGTTAACGTCGGGCCACTGCGCGCGCGCTTTCGAAGATTTCGCGCCAACGCTGACAGGCGGCGGCGCCCGGCGCCCGTCATTACCGTCATATACTGACAGTGTCCTGCTATAACTCATAAGAAGCGTAATGTGATGCTGCATTGGATTCTTAAATCAAAAACAAGAAACGTCAAAAGACAAAAAAGTTATTAATTAAAAACACAATATTTTTGGCAGTGTCGATTTTGGTGTTTATGAGTAATTTGAACAAAGACATCGAGATTTGACATATATTTGACGCCCGCATCCAAATCTGCTTTCAGATTTGAAATCCGTTGATACCTTGTTGAGTTATGTTGCTTCAAATACTCCACAAAATACGGTACTCCAAATTATCGATCGATGAAACTTGTGTGTTTAGAATTTTTTTATAATAGTGTTTGTCGAGCTACACAATAATTTGTTTTCCGTTTTACTCTATCTAGTATACTTTTTTAGTTACAGTGGTTATAGTTTTAACCATGTTTAATTAGTTCATATTAATACACTCAACATAACTACGTCCATTTGCTTATAGTGTGCTCAATAGCTCAGGAAGCTCAGGAAGCTGTTCCTTTCGACCGCACACTAAGAGCTGCGTGTTGTCTGCAAACTGGATAACAGTCGAGTAGCCGGTGTACTTACCGGTCGATATCATTCACAAAGACTGCAAATATTAGACAGCTCAGGCTACCTCCCTGATACACTCCGGTAGTATTCGGCAGCGACTCTGACAAATTCGCACCAGTCAGCACGTGCTGTCGTGTGGGACGGTTGTCCAGCCGGGTTATATAGACTTTAACAACATAAATATAATGACAGCGGCTGGCATAGGATCGTGCCACCTGTCCAAACGTGCCCCAAAATCAGTCCAAGAACGTCCCGCTCGGCCAGAGCCGTCAATCGAGCCGTCAAATTTCTGACGATGGGCAAAACCCGAAACGATTGACAGTCAGTAATTGCCGCCCGCCGCCGCCGCCCGGCGCCGGTCCAAGGTCCAAGATACCCGAGACGCCCCCCGCCCCCTCTCCCACACCACAGCCGGCCGGCGGTTAACGTCGGGCCACTGCGCGCGCTTTTTCGAAGATTTCGCGCCAACGCTGCCAGGCGGCGGCGCCCGTGATTGGCGCCAGCAGCACACGGCACGTCATCGGTGGCGCTTGGATCATGAATTTAGTTATTTCTGAAGCGTCGGAGAACGGCGGGATTAACTATGACTCGCTTAATAGTGAATTGTTGAAATTTCATAGTCGATAAATTTATAATTATGTTACATATATCGATGTAGGCGATGTCCTTCGTAACGGCACCACGTGGACCGACACTTTATCACTTCGATCATTAATTTCATTAGCTCTGAAGCGCGGGTAAACGCCGGGAGTAACCTGTTAATAGTAAATATGTGATAACTATGGATAATAGTAACACTGTTAATAGTAAATATGTGAAGTACCGTATGTCGTGAAACTTCCCATTCAGTGACCGAAATGTTGCGTTCGTAAGCGTTTAATGCATATACTTAATACGGTTGTGTCATTTAACGACATATATATATATATATATATATATATATATATATATATATATATATATATATATATATATATATATATATATATATAAATATATATATATATATATATATATATATATATATATATATATATATATATATATATATATATATATATATATATATATATATATATATATATATATATATATATATATATATATATATATATATATATATATATATATATATATATATATATATATATATATATATATATATATATATATATATATATATATATATATATATATATATATATATATATATATATATATATATATATATATATATATATATATATATATATATATATATATATATATATATATATATATATATATATATATATATATATATATATATATATATATATATATATATATATATATATATATATATATATATATATATATATATATATATATATATATATATATATATATATATATATATATATATATATATATATATATATATATATATATATATATATATATATATATATATATATATATATATATATATATATATATATATATCTATATATATATATATATATATATATATATATATATATATATATATATATATATATATATATATATATATATATATATATATATATATATATATATATATATATATATATATATATATATATATATATATATATATATATATATATATATATATATATATATATATATATATATATATATATATATATATATATATATATATATATATATATATATATATATATATATATATATATATATATATATATATATATATATATATATATATATATATATATATATATATATATATATATATATATATATATATATATATATATATATATATATATATATATATATATATATATATATATATATATATATATATATATATATATATATATATATATATATATATATATATATATATATATATATATATATATATATATATATATATATATATATATATATATATATATATATATATATATATATATATATATATATATATATATATATATATATATATATATATATATATATATATATATATATATATATATATATATATATATATATATATATATATATATATATATATATATATATATATATATATATATATATATATATATATATATATATATATATATATATATATATATATATATATATATATATATATATATATATATATATATATATATATATATATATATATATATATATATATATATATATATATATATATATATATATATATATATATATATATATATATATATATATATATATATATATATATATATATATATATATATGAGACTAACTCGCACTCACATTCAACACACTACACATATTTGCAGACATTCCACGGCTCTGACCTGCCGTCTTGCTGCCAGCAACATATATTGTACCTCGTCAATTAGGTCAAGTAGTCCCTCAAGTCGTTAACGACAACGCAATGCGATTAAAGTATTGACAAAGTTAATGACATAAAAGTGTTTCTTAAAATTAAACTACAGAGTAAAAAGTATGCGTACTTCACGAAAATTTGACTTCACGATGTCGAAAGTGACTATTTTTGTTTTACCTAACTCGAGTTAGGTCAAGTTAGGTCGATTTTGGTTCCTTTGCTATTCTAGAAACCCAACACACCTGACTGATCAATAACTACGACATTCCAGAAAGTTGTACACAAAGTAGTCGGCCAGTGTCCACATAGCCAGTTACCTACTCAGTAGCTATGAAACATCTACCGAAATGGCATGCCTAACCGTTAACGTGCATGTTAGGATTACTTCTTAACTACTCAACCGAATGTCAATCAGTAAAAAGAATCGGACTCCCCTTGCAAATTCACATCCCAAAATACATCGTTTTTTGAAAAATATTTATAGGTGGCGCCACCGTCGACTTTTTTGTTTTTTGGGTACATTTCAAACTAACGTAACTTTGTTCTTGCAAAATATTTGGAAAATCCGAGATAGCCAAAAGATGCAAGATGATATGTTGCATCGATTAGCTATTACGATATTTTTTTATTTTTATTTTTAAATTTCGAAACTTTGAAATTTAAGAAAAAAGTGCAGTTTTTGATTTTTAAATCTTCTCATATACATTTTTGAGGATTATGTTACAAAGTGAAAAGAAAGCCCGTTTGACGTTGCACTTATAACATTAGAGAAATCAAAAATCAGTTGAGAAGTTCTTGAGATAGGAGGGATCCCATTTTCAAATTGACGTGTTACCAAAATTTTAACAAGTCGATAAATCAAAGACGAAAATCGTTATGTAAGGATTTGTTTCGATAGAACACCTTAGAATTACCTATATTTTTCATTTTTGGCACTAACAAAAAAACGTTGTTTGGGGTGGTATAACTTTTTTCGTTTTTTTTTTGTTTTTTTGGATTTCAAAAAATATGGTAGATAATCTAAAATCAAACAATTTCAACACCTTGTTTTTTCTTGTAGAAATTTTTTCAAAAAAGTTATAGGCTGAACACATTTTGTCGGGGCAAAAACACGAAATTCGAAAATAAAGTACAGCAACGTGTTATAACTCATAAGAAGCGGAATTTCATCGCAGATTTGATTCTGTATTCAAAAAGGAAAAAAGTGGAAAAACAAAAAAGTTATAAATTTAAAACCAATTTTTCCCCCCCAAGAAAAATATTTTGTTTTGGAATATTTTCAAGAAAAAAAAATATGAATCAAATGTCAAATTAGATAAGAACTCCAAATATGTTTTCGAATTTGAAATTGGATAGTAAGTTTTTAACTTATTAAGCTCCAAATGTTTACAATTGTATATCCGTCAAACTTTTGAAATATATTTTATTTTTTGGGTTTTGAAATGTTTTTCCTGTACAACTCAGCGAGCTAAACAAGAAAAAATTTACATTCTCCTGTAGCTTTTTTGTTTTTTGAGTAATCACGGTTACCATTTTAGGAACTTCACAAGTCATTTCTTAAACATTGTTCAGGTTATATGCTCATATTTTGTTTAATATTGGACCAATCTGAAAACAAAAATTATTTTCAGATTCGGCATGAACGGGGCGTCATTTTACAGGTAAGGAGACCCTTTAATCTTTCTTTTTCGACAAAATGTACTCGAGATTTTTTGAATGTCAATTTAATCTGTTTTTTGACAATAACTTGAGAAATATTAAGTATAAATGGTATTTTTGAAAACCTTATAATGCAACGTCTGATAGCGGTCACGAATATATAAGACACAATTTTTTATCATTTTTTTTTTCTTCTAAAAAAGCAAAAAAAAAAATGTAATTTTATTTTTTGTTGTTTAACTTTAAGTTAAATGTTTAAAAAATAAATGATAACACTATCTTTAAGATTTGCATAAGTGCTACTAGAAAATGAAAACGGTTTAGCTCTATAAATTTTATTTTTTGAGTCACAAGTGTTCGAACTTCACTAACTGAACGATGAACCCACCTG
Source organism: Chirona hameri (assembly GCA_036785665.1). Classification (NCBI taxonomy): domain Eukaryota; kingdom Metazoa; phylum Arthropoda; class Thecostraca; order Balanomorpha; family Balanidae; genus Chirona; species Chirona hameri. The sequence goes on along the minus strand of JAXIVJ010004496.1, from coordinate 51,929 downwards.
GTGGGTGCTAAAATGGCTCTAACGTCCACAAATAAAAAGATACAAGTAAAAAAAAATATCAACGAGTTTGCCAGTGCCTGTTCTATCGATTTTTGGACTTTGTTTAAAAAAACATGATAATTTATTTTTTATTTTTTTGGGGGTCAAAATATTTTTTGTAAAAAAAAAGAATGCAAACATCGTGTAGAGATTCGAAACCTCCACCTAAAAGTATTTTTGTTGTTTCTGTCCGTCGAAAGGTTTTTTAGAACTCTAAAAAAAATATAACCACTCTAGAGTACTCTACGCACCTCTAGTTGTTATAACTTTACCCAAGCGAGAAACTCTATCAAATGACACCTTTAGAGGGTTAATCTAACTTAAGAAAGGTCTTAAAAAGGCCCACACTGAAATGGGCTTTTCCATTTTTAGACACTGAAAAGGGCTACTTTAAAAGCCAATCCCATTCTTGACACTGAAAAGGGCCATTTCAAACAATGGTTTTCAAAAAATGGAGAAAAAACGCCATATTCACAAGTCTGTATCTAAAAAAATATAAGTGCTACACTTTTCGGTACCAAACCAAAAGATAGATCTATTCAAGATCTATTAGATGCCAAAACCTCTTCTAACCTAATCTAAACGTTTCGGAGCTACGGCCCGTGCCGCGGGGGACCAAACACTGAAATGGGCACTGGTTCAAGTGACACTGAAAAGGGCCATTATGGTTAACCTAACTTAAGTCTTTCATTCAACGATAGCGAGATTGCACACACGTTTAGCACATGTCCAGGGGAACATTGTTGTATAATTACAAGTAATTTTATTTCTTGGTTTATAAGTGACGTTGCTCTGAGTATCGACGCATAATCTTAAAACGGTAAATAAGGACTTGTTACAACTGATCGCTGTACTTAAGTGTTTCGTTCAACGAAGGCCAGATTGCACACACGACCGAAAATGACCGACTTATTGCCTTTGAAATATGAAAATCCGGCACTTCGGCGATTAAAATAGCAAAATGCATACGCCGCGGTATGACGTACTTGAATACTGGTTATAAGAGAAGTTTGCATTCTGTGAATGCGCTATTTACGACAATCCTCTGTCATGACGTGTTCAACATGCTGAATAAATTACAACGATTTCCAGGTAGCCGTTGGACGTTGACACGGCTCAAAGTAATGAGATCAATTTATAGCGAAAATACGACTGCCGCGCATCTGAGTATAGGACATCAACTCATCGTATTTCGAAAAGTGTCACAGCTGTACTTGTCAAATTGCACACGATACTATGGCATGACCGGCGAAACATTATTTGAAAATAACAAGCCATTGCAGCCGCTAGTTCACCGCGTAGCAGGTCGAGACGTGTCATACGATCCGCCCTGCGCCGATAGCTAGGGCAGTCAGCTTGCCTTTACGCTGTTCCCACGTCAGCGGACTGCAGCCGGCGGCGGGGACGTCACTACACTTTGGCATGAGTGATATAATGATCAGTTTTGTTTACGCCATACTACATATTTAGCCGGGAACAGGAGGATGACATCATTACCAACTAGAATCCAGCATTAACAATTAGACACAGTAAAATACATAATTATAATTAACCCTGTCATGGTATGTTCAAGTCAGAGTTTGATAATTTTCAATCGAAGATCTGATCAATTTTGACAAAGTTAAAGACATAAATGCGTGTCTTAAAATGAAACTACAGAGTAAAAAGTATGCGTACTTCACGGAAATTTCACTTCACGATGTTGAAAGTGACTATTTTTGTTTTACCTAACTCGAGTTAGGTCAAGTTAGGTTGATTTTGGTTCCTTTGCTATTTTAGAAACCCAACACACCTGACTGATCGATAACTACGACATTCCAGAAAGTTGTACACAAAGTAGTCGGCCAGTGTCCACCTAGCCAGTTGTACCTAGCTGCCGTCTTGCTGCCAGCAACATATATTGTACCTCGTCAATTAGGTCAAGTAGTCCCTCAAGTCGTTAACGACAACGCAATGCGATTAAAGTATTGACAAAGTTAATGACATAAAAGTGTTTCTTAAAATGAAACTACAGAGTAAAAAGTATGCGTACTTCACGAAAATTTGACTTCACGATGTCGAAAGTGACTATTTTTGTTTTACCTAACTCGAGTTCAACACCTGTCAAAATTCACACCACCTGTTGTGCTTTAAACGCTGATGTAATATGCTCATTTAGATACCAAACTATTGAGATATAGCAAGTCGAAAACAGGCTATCGATTGGTGACACTTACGAAAACGTTATCGATTATTTATTCGCCAAAGAAAACGCCGCAGTGCCATGCTTTGTACTGATAAGCGCGACAGCAGCGGACGGCGCGCCGTCTGGCCGGTACTGTCGTGTTTACGCAGATCAATGGAACCGCGGCGGGCGGCCGGCCGGACCGAGGCGGCCGGCGGGATCGTTAATTGGAGCCGAGGTCTATTGCTTTCCCTGTCCCGAGGCGGCGCGGCTGCTTTGATCCTGGGACTGTCAGTGACAGTCTGACAGAGTGACAATAACAGAGAGTGACAGTCTGTCACCCTGGCGGTCCCTCCCCATGTCCCCCTCCTCCGCCACATCAGCTGAGCTGGGCAGCTCACACAATTCTCCCATCTCTCCCATGCATCTCGCCCTTATGTCGGGTTTCATTTTCTACATCTTTAAAGCCATGCCACAGTTACATTATTGTTGTTACAATTGTTCTGTATATATTCAACTGTTGACATGTATGGATAGGGATAGGAGGCACTCACCCCCGTGCTGGAAGCCGCTGGATGGCCCGGTATAGGGAACAGCAACAGCGGGCTCAAGGAGTTGAAAACCCCGGCTGGCAGGGCCAGGCTTGAGCCCGCTACCGGCCATCCGACCTCGCCGGCCGATGTCGCCGGCCCCTCTCCCGGCGGAACGGGGACAAGCCCGGCAACGTGCCATCCGTGGGGCCAGGTCTCCTTCCCGGGGGCGGACCCGGCAGCGTCACCGATACCCCGGTCACAGCCGGTCCGGCAGCAGCAGCAGCAGCACCCAATTGCTAGAGCTCAAGAAATGCGCTTCAGAGAGGCGGTTACGCCTATATATGGTTGTGCTACCATTTGGCTGATAGAGTTCCTACAAACTCTAAACAACGTATATTTAACAATGTTTACCTTGTAAATATTTAAATTGCAAGTAATTCACCCTTCCAACAAAATAATATGATATATTTTGACGCGCTGATCACGGATCCGTTTCCGGATTTGCTCTGTCTGTAATACTTTTTGAGTTAAAAGCGTTTGAATATTGCGATATAAATATTTGACCTAAGGTCAATGCCACGTATTGACCCACCCAGTAGGTCATGCTGCCTATCAGTCGGTTTGTCTTGACGAGACAAACACATTTGTACCGTTTGCACGGCTCTAGCTAATCATATACAACTTTTTGTTGGAATGGGTCGTGTGGTGTAGGTTTCGTTGTGAGTCATAAATGCCGTCGCGCGTGCCGGACCCGGCACGCGCGATTGCTCGGTCTCAGATGACGGGCGGCCGGGCGGCGGAGGGCTGGTCTGCGGCGTGCCGCCTTGAAGGCAGCTGAGATTGAGTGGATAACAGGCGTTTTTTTCTTAAATCATTTAAGGACCCTGTAGCCGCGGCGGCTAAGAGTTCAAGTTTCAGGGCGCGGCTGAAACTCTTGGAATATATATTATGGAATGGAACATGTAATATAGCTACCCAAATCGGCTTGGAATATACAAAATGACAAATTTCCAACATATTCTCGGTTACACGACAGTACCGTCCAAACCCGGGGCTGCTAAGCGATATAAATTACACATATGTAAAGCGCAATCGTTTCTGACCAATATCCACCTAAAATGTATCCATCGTATTAGTTTAAGCTTGAGTAAAACGCTGTAATGTCTATTTTGGTCGGTATAATTTGCATCGGCTATGCTTTCGAGATTCACCAAGAAGAGACTTAAGTAAACTTCAATTAAAAAGCATAATGCGATCCGAATGCACCACCGATTGGCGGATTCACGATTGAGGGTCCGTCAAACCAGCTTTGCCCGTAAACGGTGATGACAATGCTTAACGTTTACATTCAATCGGTGCAATGGCTACTTCTCGTTCAGTAAAGCACTTGCTAGGACTGTTGGAGTTTCGAAAACAATAGTTGTACAAGTTCAATGGTTCGTATTCAAATACTTAAATCAGAATCTCTTATTCCTAACCGATCATGCGATTTACAACAAACCGGTCGCTAAGTTTTTTGAACGCGGTAAAACCGTCCCAGAAAACACTCACAATAAACCTTCCACAAGTACGGAAAGGGAAAATAACAACTAACGCTGATTGTTTCTAAAATTTGGAAAACAATGGACATGGTTACTGTCAAGCCGTTAGTTTGTACCTAATTGTTGCTGGTAATCACGGGGTGTACATGATCATATACCGTTAAATTGCCGCAGCTGTTGGGTTAGTTTATACCTATATGTATATGCCGGCCAACAAGTATTAGGTAGCATGCTATTGTAACTGATTCATGACAGATGTATATTAACGATAGATAACTCAAAATGATGTTTATGCAAATATTTCGATACAAAGTATCATGTTCACTGCACAGATGCAAAGATAACACACATGTTTGTACCTGACGATTTTTTTAGTGTGTTATCTTTGCATCTGTGCAGTGAACATGATACTTTGTATCGAAATATTTGCATAAACCTCATTTTGAGTTATCTATCGTAGCATGCTATGTTTGAAGACCTGCGGTAGTTCAGTTCTCCTCTCAGTTGTATGTCGGTTTACTACATGTCTGTATTTATTTTCCATCCATTGTTGCAGTGTCGTCAATGTTTTGTTGAAGGAAAAACTATTGTAGTCTTATACAGAATGTGATAAACTTGCCAAAACTCTTATTTGCTATCGTCTTCGATGTCAAGTGATAACTCTAGCGCTGCAGAGCCGGCAAGATTAAATCGACTGAAGTTCGAATCTGGCTCCCTCCTGCAAAAATATCAACTCTGAATCCGACTTCAGCGGCTCTCGAGCCGCTTGCAAGTGCACACTATCTGTACTGCATTGCCTTTAATTATTTGTATTTGTTTTTGTTTTTGGGATGATATGTCGCATTCAGGGGAAGGGAGGGGAGGTAGAACCTCAGCTGGCGGCAGGACGGGCCGGCTACCCCGACTGACGTTGAAAATACAATTCGTACAATTTGGGGAGACCACAATTATCTACGTTTGTTTTGGTTTACATAATTAAGCAAAGTTAGATATGATTACGAACATTGGTCCTTGTTTGGCATAGATGGGAAGACAATTTGTACACGATAGCAAAACAATATATTGCATGATGATGGTATTCGTTGATTTTTGGCGCGTACACATACAAAGCCTAATTGCGCTCATAACAATGTAGCGTGATTACAACGGACTTTCCAATTTTCACAATCACAGTAATTGCAATGCATGATAATGCAAATCGTCATTTCAACTATGCTTTGTACTCTTTTGAAGTTTGGCGTTAAAATACCTCAATAGAATTAGCATTTAAATTGACATTAAGATGTGAGATATGTGAATTGTGTTCTCGAATTATCTATATTACTATTTGAGGAGGGTGCGTCTGTTTGTTTGTTTGTGGCCGTGGTCCCGACATGGCGTCTTTTGCCATGCTCTGCAGCCCGAACGGCCGCGAGTAGCCGGGTGAAATTTTCGCATTGTGTAGCACACGGATGGACGACGTGTATGGTCGAAGAACGGGCGCGGTAGGGTGCATACTGAGCGCGTGGCACGAGCTGAAAAAGTGCCAATTTGCTTCATAGGGTTTACATGTTAAAAACGAGGAGCGACATGTGTGAAAAATGCGAAAATTAGCACAACACCGGTGTAATCCCGGGGCGATAGCTCGGCCACTGAGGGTCCGATCGACATGGGACAAACACAGATGTGCAGAGAAATGAACGGGCTGGCTTATGCAAAGTGGGTCGGTGCTGCGCGTGCAATGGTGATGGCACTTGCAATGGGTTTTTGTGTTTCTTTGACGTTTTTCACGATTGTAGTTGGTGTTCAGAGAATATGTGACGTACAGAGATGAGACAAATGTAATTTTCCAGAAGAATGTACCGGCTTTACGATGCATCTGAAACGAAAGCTTTATTTCAAATATTTGATAGCTGAAATCGTCTCGGAATATAGAAAATGACAAATTTCCAACAGATTTTCACTTACACCACAGTGGCGTCCAAACCCGGGGCTGCTTAACAATACAAATCACACAGATGTAAAGCGCAATCATTTCTGACTAATATCCAGCCAAAATGTGTGCATAATAACAGGTCAGATCGTTTTAATTCAACCATAATAAAACGCTGTAATGTCTATTTTCGTCGGTATAATTTGCGTCGGCAATGCTTTCGATATCCACCCAGAAGAGATTTAAGTAAACTTCAATTAAAAAGCATGCTGCGATCAGAATGGACCACCGATAGGCAGATTCACGATTGCGGTAACTTCATGTGAAAAATCACTCGGGTGTTTGGGCACGTGAAATTTGTTATATAGCACGAACAAGACTTCTACATGATTTGTCGGCATCTGACGGCAACGCAGTGCTTCAGCATAACATGTGTTCCATTTATTATTTGTCTGTTGCGTAACTACTAATATCATGTGAGCGACGGGCAAATTTAATTGTCACTGTTGTGCGGTTGTGTCTTACAAAGCCACAAAGTTTGAGAACGCGTAAAAGGATTGAGACAAGCGGATATTTATAATAATGTAGCACAGGTGCTGACATAAATGCAGTGTGAATCGATGTAAAAGCGCTTTACCAATCAACCTAAGTGAATTTGAAGAAAATATCGAGGATTACTTTATTAACATAATGTATCGAATTGGGCTAAGCGAAACAGGATTTTATGCCGGTAACGAGCGGGAACGGCACAAGACGAGATCAAGACGGCTACTTGAGGGAACTTGAAAACAACGTTAAAGAAGGTATCGTGACGGTAGTGGGTTACTGAGGAGCAGGTCACGGATGGGGGCCACGGGAGCGGGCTACGGGATCGGGCCACGGGAGCGGGCCACGGGAACGGGCCACGGGAGCGGGCCACAGGAGTGGGCCACTTTAACAGTCAAAATAAGTGAAGTTGAAGAATATGTAAATCATTTTTGTTTGGCAATGACTTTATGTATCGCATTGGGTTAAGCGGAGCAGGATTCTGAGCCGGGAACGAACGAGAACAGAACAAGACGAGAGCAAAATATTACTTGAGGGAACTGGAAAATAACTTAACGAGAAGGGAACGTACCAGGAGTGTGTTACTGGAGCTGAGGAGCAGGTCATGGGAACAAGCCACAGGAGCGGACCACGGGAGCGGTCCAGGGAGCATGCCACGGGAGCGGGACACGGGAGCGGCCAAAGGAAGCGGGACACAGGAGTGGGCCACGAGAGCGGGCCACGGGAACAGGCCCAGGGAGCGGGCCATGGGAGCAGGCCGAGGGAGCGGGCAACAGGAACGAACCCAATGAGCTTGCCACGGGAGCGAGCCACAGGAACGAGCCATAGTGGTGGGCCACGGGAGCGGGCCATGGGAACGGTACGGGCCGGCACCTGGATGGGAACGGAACAGGGAAAAAGGACGAGAACAGGAGAGGCATAATCACCTAAACTATGCCCAATCGTACTTGGTTACCCTCGCATTGCGGCAGCAAGCGGGCCACAATAGTAATGTATCTATTTGAACATAATTTCGGAAATATTGGTCTTTGGGGATCATTTGATCCTTCAAGTGCTGACCACGTTCCAGCCGGCGAAGGCACCGCCGTTTGAGGTTTGAATCACAGTATTTACAAGCTCGAACGATATATTTATTTACACATACTTAAAATGTTATTACTCAAGGCAGCGTCAGTCTACTACTACATGCATGAACCACCTGAAGTTTCAGTAACTTGTCTGTCCCATCACGCCCTTGGAATGTGTCAAATTCGGTTGTCGCAGAGTAAAAGCTTATAACGCTATTACTGTACGACTAAGATTATATCACTGTGTGTTGCCCGCCGCCCAGGGAAGACCGAGCGGCACCTCTCATCCACCCAGCGCTCGACAAGAGACCTCCTCATGTCCACTCACTCCCCGTCGCCTCATTCGAGCCGGACGGCTCACACCCTCCCCCATCCGTTTCCCCACCGTCTGGCGGCCGGGCCGGTCTCAGTCTGCGTCAGCGGCAGTGTGTCCATGGGCGTAGCTAGCTTTTGGAAGGGGGGGGGGACACTTCCTACCAATTCCTTAACATGTTTTAACATAACATTTAATCATGTTGCATGCTCAGAATCAACATCAAAATACTATACACATCTCCCAAAATTCAACGGCCTTACTCCGCCATTGCAAGCCAAGGTTAAACGCAGCGGCGGCGGCGGCATGGGACATGCTGGACCGGCGCACGGGCCGTCCGCGGTGACAGAGCTGCGGACGGCCGTATTTGCCGACTATGCTGAATCTTCGATTCCAAAACAAACGCTTGTATATTTGTGATGTATATTTGAAATGCTTCAGTGCGTAGATGCTTCAGTGAATATTTATTTCGATATGTTCGCTTCGACAAGATATAACGTGACGAAACCTCCTCGATCTGATCTCCATCATCACCAGGAACAGAGATGCAGGGCTATTAACTTGTGTGACTCATGTGACCTGTGCAAAGCTTTCGATTCTATCAACCGTCATATGCTTCTGTCAAAGCTAAATTGGTACGGGATATCAACACACTGGTTCCAAGACTATGTTACCGATAGAACACAGTCAGTGCGATCCAGTGCGGCTCTGAAAATAGATCACGGGGTAGTCCAAGGCAGCAACCTCGGCCCAGTGATGTTCACACTGTTCATGAACGACATTACATGTCATCTGTCATCTCATGCCTCCATCGTATTTTATGCAGACGACACTCAGATCATTCATAGTGCCCCACCCACGCCTGCCGGTCTCATCGAACTCCAGACCAGAGTAGAGAACGACCTGAGAGCCCTATCAAAGTGGTTCACATCGAACGGATTGAAGGTAAACCCTTCAAAGACAGAAATAGTGTTGTTTAGCACTCCCGCAATCCTCAAAAAGCTTCCTGACTTGTGTAGGTTCTTCGGCGATGTTCAGGTCAAACCAGTCTCGGATATGAGAGTACTTGGCGTTCAGCTAGATGGGACGTTGAACATGCAGAAACATATAAGTAGAGTGGTGCAACGCTGCTAAAGTACGCTTATCACCATCTCAAAGATCCGTGGTATGCTGACAAAGAGAACCGTCATATGTCTGATAGAGTCTATGGTCTTCTCTAGGATAGCATATTGTCTCCCAGCCTGGGTGCCGCCCACACAAAATCAGCGAAACCGTATTCAAAAGGTTATCAATTTTGCCGTGAGAATAGTCTACAGAAATAAAAAGTCGGACCGTATAAGTGAACATCGCAAAAAAATTGGGATGGATGGATTTCGAGACGCTGACAAAATACAGAGACAGCATGTGCATGTATCAGCTCCTGAACCATCCTGATGCACCGGAGGGTCCAAAAAGGCACATACGGTTCAGGTCTGACATCAGCACTCGCAGCACACGAGCAACATCACACGGCAGACTACAAAATACCCGGTGCAGACTGAGCGTGACGAAAGCGATGTTTCCAACGAGGGCAGTGGACACAATGGGAGGCGCTCCCCATGACTGTGAAAAGGTGTGTCACCAAAGCTTCGTTCAGAAAACATATTAAATCAGTGTATATTTAGGTTAGATGGGAGCTGGGCTTGATGTAAGCAATGATCTCGGCGTACTGTAGGTACTATGATTAATTTACATGTTTTTACCACAAGGGTTTGTCGCTGTATGTCTATCTGTTTATTTCTGTATTTTAGTGTTTAAATTTTAGGCATTCAACTTATGATTGTATCGTGTGCATCGTGTATATGTTTGTACCTGACGCAACAGCTTAAAAGCCAACGCTGTTGGATGCTGTTGAGATTCGCGAAATAAATAAATAAATAGCAACACTTTGCGATAGATTTAACGTTTACGAGTTTCTTTCTTTAGCAAATTCTTTGCTTGCCCTCAGCACATTGTCCCAAGAAAAAAAAAACTAGAGACACGGTTGCAAAACTTGATTGCAAGCTATACCAAATTGAGCATAAATGACAAACTGGCAGTAATATTGCATGATCGTACTTTGGCAAATGCTGCTGGTTTGGCTGTGGCTTCATCAGTGCAGAAGTTCATCAGAAACAACAAACGTTATGGCTGATCAATGTGATAAGAAATAAATATTTTATCATGCAAGTTGCATTAATACGTAGGCACATATCTATTCATAAAGGTCGTTGAGGGAAGGCAAATATATTATATTATAATCGTATCATCAATCGTAAGGATTGTAAGGACGTCCTGATCACGGATCCGTTTCCAGATTTGCTATATCTTTAATACTTTTTGAGCTAAAGGCGTTTGAATATTGCGATATAAATATTTGACCTCAGGTCAATGTCACTTATTGACCCAGCCAGTTGGTCATGTTGCCTATCAGTCGGTTCATCTTGACGAGACAAACACATTTGTACCGTCTGCACGGCTCTAGATAATCATAATAAACTTTTGGTTGGAATGGGTCGTGTGGTGTAGGTTTCGTTGTGAGTCATAAATGCCGTCGCGCGTGCCGGACCCGGCTACAGAAGACCCAGAAGAACAGACCGTGCCATTAGCGAACAGCCTAACTCAAAGCATTGCTACGACCGGCAGGGACACACGTCAGTTCAACGACATCCGTTTGTGACCGGTGCGACAAAACAGTGGCAAGCGGCAGTTTTTGTATCGCGCTGCGGCTGACTATAATATCCTGCCAGCTGATGTCGGAGCGCTGAACCGAGCACGCTTTGCAAAAACTGTGAAAAGGGAGTGTCTGCCAGTTGGCGGGACATGAGAGCGCGTTTGTAGTGTATGTCTGTCATGTGGTGTGCCTGGGATAGTGTATGAGTGTCTGTTTTGCCCAACCTGCCCTTATGTATATGTACGACTTAGCACAGTAATAGCCAATCGTGTATTTTGCCACCGTAAAGTGCATCAGATAATAGAATGTGCCGCATAGTAAATGCAATACAATATAATACAGTGAGGCAATGAAGAGAAATGAAAAACTGCGGATTTCCACTTCGATTCGTCGGCAAAAACAACCATTGTTGTTACCAATGGGAAATGTAGAGTTGAATTACCGCCGTACCGACATGCCGGCATGTTAATTACCGCTTGAAATCATGCGGCGTATGACCTATACATATCGGTATGTTGCAGGTAATGATGGATCAGATTGGCAATATAAGTTGCATATATGCCGGTAAATATGCCCAAGGTACAGTCAATGCCGGTGTTTGTTGTAATTCTGGCAGTGTCTGTCGGTGTAGGAAAATATATTGTTTTAAGAAGAAGTTGCAGCTCTATTATCAATCGTGAATATCAAGGCACTGACTCAAACACCACTTAATCCATCTATTGGAATCAACAGTAACTAAATGTTTTGTATTTATGTTTTGGGATTCAATCGTAGAGGCGGCCGGCGGTCAGTCGTCTCTCTGTCGACCTGCGCCGTTGAACTTCATGAAGGCTTCGTAGATATGTTCAATTTCATCGTCTAGGTATTCATGATCGCAGATTCGAAAAGCTATTAAAAAGAAGCCGATCACTATCCCGCTCTTCACTCGTTGGCTATTACCAGAGTACAAATGGACATAATCCTCTTTGTTGGCAGTTTTTCTATGTACTTTAAATTTAAAACCAGTTTCCGTCTCGATGATACAAGTATCTTTACAAACTATTTGTCCGTTCTCTTCCATTTAAATCGTAAACTGTACCCTTTCATTCACATTATTTAACTGCATCAACTTTTCGTCAAAATCCGTGTTCTTAGGAACAACAACTAGGACATCATCAACATATCTTACCCAGTGTGAGTCCCTGCCGATAACTTTGAAGAACAAAAATATGACTCTTCCAATGTCTCCATAAAGAGACATGCCGCCACAGGACTGAGATGAGGTCCCATAGCAAGGCTACTCTTCTGCAGATATTATTCGCCATTGAATGAAAGACATCCAAAGTTCATGCACATGGTCACCATCTCCATATACCCAGCCTTCGGTAGGGGTAGGTCAGCATCGTCCAACGAGTCAACCACTTTCTGGATAGCGCTTACCGCGCCTTGAACCGGGACGTTTGTAAAAAAGTTATAGTTAGGCTCACTCAACCGGTATTAATTACACTTATTCAGAAAAAACATATTCGAAAACCAACCACTGGCACTGCTGTCGGTGGCCCGATCACGCTCCACCAGAACCTTAGGAGAGCCCACATTCAGGTGACTCTCACACAGGTGCCCAGATGGTCCAGCGTCATTTCCTTCTATTTACAAATGCAATTAGTCGTTCAATTAACCGCCCGTAACCGTAGGGGTCAAATCCACCTGTCTGAAAGAGTCCCCATCCACCTGTCAGTGCTGGCGACCGCCTCGGCTGGGTGTGGAAGGACGCAGGGAGCCGGAAGGGGTGAATGACCCATACATTTGTCAATGGGTGGATACGACGCGGCGCGCCGTCTGGCCAGTGCAGCTGTGTTTACACAGATCAATGACACCGAGGCGCGCGACCGGCCGGCCGACCCTCTCCCTCCCGACGTATATTGTCGTCCCTGTGCCGAGGCGGCGCGGCTGCTTTGTTCCTGGGACTGTAAGTATCCCGATCCCCAGACAATCGCGTCCTGAATGGGTGCCAGATATGATCCGTGGTGAAGAGCGGGAGCAGCCACCGTCAACGCCGCAGTAATGAAGCCATCCATAATTGCACGGCCCTGCCGCCACTGACAGTCAAACAGAGTGGCAGTCTCGTTTTTCCTCGCTCTCCCCTCCGTTCCATGTCGGCGTGGGAACACGGCAGTGTGTCTACTGTTTTGTATTGCCAAAAATATTTTGTCCCTACGATAAGTAGCAGTTGTTATCACGTTTAAATGCGATAAAATTCATATATAGGCCTCCGATAATGGAAATTTCGCTTAAATTGTTTCGACTTACTTCGGTATAAATATCGATGAAGTTGTTTTCACTATGGTGAAGGCAAACACGAAATAGAAATTGCCGCACGTAAGACAATCAGCAATACGGTTATTGTATACAAACAGTCGAAGCAGAACCGGGGCTCTGTTCGAATGCTGCTATCAGCGCTCACGAGCTGTTTTGTCGAAATGTGATTGGTTTACGCTATCGATACGTTGGCAAGTTTGCATCAAATTCTAGTGGTGGATGTAGGCTGGGGGAAACCCGGTAACTTTGGTCTGCTAAAAATGGAATATCTCAGCAACTAGGGTTATACTGGAGAAATGCAGCTATGGATTAATTAATAAAAATTTGCTCTACAATCCCATGTGCCTAACTCCATATGGTCAATGTGAGTATACACACTCACTTTAATTTGAACCGACGTGTCGCATGTCCCGCCTGCGGCCGGTGCCGCAGTGTTTACAAAGTACTTAGCACCCCGACGGCCGGACATCGGACCTTCTCAGTCACGAGCCGGTATCCAAAGAGTTAATAGGAGACGATGTATCGTATGACACATAGGGCCTGTTCCAGTGGTAGCTCCAAGCTGCTCCGACTTGCTCCAATGTCCATATATGGTCTGTCAAGCTGCTCTCATACCTATACATGGACATCGGAGCAGCTTGGAGCAGCTTGGAGCAGCTTGGAGCTACCACTGGAACAGGCCCATATAGAGTAGAAGAGAGAGCGGGTAGGTACAGATGTGTGGTCAGATTGTGCCGGGAGGGTGGGAAGGGGGGGGGGAGGGGGCATGGGCCGGGAGGGTGGGGAGGGGGGCATATGTAGGGAGGGGCTGGTGCCACCTGATGAAAGGCGCCGCTGGTTGCTCTCTGGCCGGCCGGGCAGCGGTAGTGGAAAGATAGGGGACGTGTGAACCGCAAACAACGCCGATAAGACTCCCTTGTTGCGAGTTCAAAGGGTCACGCAAAAGACTGTACAGACACCATGTAGTTGATTTATTAGCCAAGTATGACAAACCACCGACGAGTCGGCTGGTTCTGAGAAGAGGCGATAATTGGTCTAGGGGGAATGGTGTGACAGTAGGCGGAGCGTTTACCGGTTCCGAGCTCTCTGATTGGTTAACGCGCTTCAGGGGAGATTTGAAGGGTTGACATGTGTTGCCAGACATCATTGTTCTCAGTGCGATGAATGAGTGCGATTGTATCCTCCACTCGCACGCCAGAGAATTGGACAGAGAAAGACAGGATCGTAGTCTGCTACAACAATCCAGGTCAGTTCTTCTCATATTATGTATTATGTTTATTGTATGATATTATGCATTTTAAGCGGTATATAACAAATTAAACTAAAATGTTAAATATAAATTAGAAACGCATGTGTGCAAAAGTAAATATCCTTTTGTTTAGAACGGATTGCTAATTGTAGCTAATTCATTCCATGTGTTGTGTTCCATGTGTTCATTCCATAATTGTTATCGGGTCGTTTAACAGAGCAGAAAAGGAAAAAATATGGATATATTAAACTGACAACTACTTCTCATTGATTCAATGCATACTTTTATTTTAATATTACTAATAAAATGTGAACGTTCGCATTTCACCTTTTGTGCGCAAATGCCGTGTGAGTTGCTTTGTTGGTCGGCTTTATGAAAGCTGAACATTTATTGAATCAGTATCATAATTTAATTTTAACTAAAATGTGAACGTTAACTAATCAACGGCTGAATATCAACAGCGGTTTTTCAAATGTTTGCCGTCACTAAAAATCAGTTTTTCTTCTTCTTAAAATTGTCCTAAGTTATGCAGCACGACGCATTGTCTTTGTAATTCCATTAATAATAGCGGACAGTTTAGCAATATAATATCTGTTGAATGCCTTTCTAACTGCTCACTGCTGCTGCTAACTTGCCAGCGTAATATACTAAGCTGATCATAGTTTGCAAAAGTGACACAAATTTGCGAGTTAGCTCCTGTCTGCTGTCTGCCGCCCGGAGTGCGCCCAGGGTGCTCTGGGCAGCTTCAAACAGCTCTGAGTGCCTATAGAGTGCTTCTGAATTTGCCTAAGTGTGCTCCAGGCTCACCTAAGCTCTCTAGAAAGCTCTCACCTGAGTCTAAGCTCACCTGAGCTCCCCCAAAGAGCTCCTGGAGGCGCCCACGTCAGTCCCAATCTCCTCTAAGCCAGGCGCAATCTTAGTCAAGATTGAACTTAGCTTAAGAACACTTAAATGGGATATTTTCTTATCGTTTACTGAACACACCAAGCAAATTCAATTGCCTATCGACTGGTGAGAACTGCATGTCGATAGCTCTTACCGTTTTCTTGTGACTGGCTGTCAAGCTAAGTCCTGTTATGGACATAGCCTCTTAGGAGTCGCTAAGTGAAGGTACCTATAACCTGGGTGTACTTAAATGGCCCTTTGATGCATTTCTAACAACGCTAGGGGAAGTGGCTATACATTTTTGAGTTCCCAAGACAACGGGATAGCCGGACGTCGAAAAAAAAGCCCCAGAGTTCTCGTTTTGGCCGCCAGGTGGCGCAAACTTAGTCAATATTGAACTTAGCTTAAGAACACTTAAATGGGATATGTTCTTACCGTTTACTGAACACACCAAGCAAATTCAATTACCTATCGACTGGTGAGAACCGCATGTTGATAGCTCTTACCGTTTTCTTGTGACAGGCTGTCAAGCTAAGTCCTGTTATGGACATAGCCCCTTAGGAGTCGCTAAGTGAAGGTACCTATAACCTGGATGTACTTAAATGGCCCTTTGATGCATTTCTAACAACGCTAGGGGAAGTGGCTATACATTTTTGAGTTCCCAAGACAACGGGATAGCCGGACGTCGAAAAAAAAATAAGCCCCAGAGTTCTGGTTTTGGCCGCCAAGGTATATCACAATTGACTATGTCGTTGAAAGAAATGGGTGCAAGGCTTGTTCAGAAGACCCATGTTTCTACACCCCACCCATAAGCACGTATAAGGTAATGCATGTAAAACATAGGTTTACTCTAACCGATTTTTTCCTAAAATTCCCCATTATTTAGACACACTCCCTTTAACAGTGGCGCACTTATCAGCTGGGCTCAGTAACAATATCGTACCTGATCGTTGCCGGTCGTATCCGACGCCTGGGGAATTCGGCATAATGGAATTTGACATAGTTAAATCGGGAATTCGGCCTTGGAACACTCGTAATTATGTCATACCTGGTCCTCGGCGGGCATCCCACGGCCAGACTGGCGTGCGATCGTGACAGAACTAAAGTTCACAACATTTTGTTGAACTGCTTGATAACAGCAGCAAACTGACATTTTATTTCCGGTAATCAGGCAAGAGATAAATCTGTTTTGAGGGCTTGTTTGTAGAGGCCTCCGTCATACATCATTCCTGCGATAGTCTGGTGAAACCTTCCCCGTCACTGCTGCCTGCAGATGGGCCATTCGTTTCGCATCGCTCAGTGACGGCTGGTCATGGACCAGCGCTCGGAACAGGCCGATCCAGCTGGGCTCAGTACTCTGACAGATTGCCTGAGTACACCGCCAGCGTGAGGCTAGGGATACTCTTCACGAACTCAGAGGCGTGAGCAGAGGATGTCATGCCGGATGGCGGCGGCACCTGACTGTGAGGCATCTCGTCAATCCACGAGGCCCTGCTCCGCTGCGGGCTGAGCGGGCTGTTAAACTCTCGCCGCGGCTGTGGCAGGCGCAGGGGCGGTCTGAATTTCACGCTGTTGTTGACTGCAGGTTCCTGTCTTCTCTGACCGTCTCCGCAGCTGTATTTTCTCATCGGAGCTACCTCTGTCTTCAAATGAACGCTCCCGTCTTGCTCCAGCTCACCGATATTTGCTCCCAGAAAATCGTCCTTTCTGTCCATATTGAGATCATCTTCATCTGCATTCTACGTCGCGCCGTTCTTTATGTATCCTTTCTCCCCTAACTGAAGCCGAGCCCGCAGAGGGTGAACTAGATTTAGTAGAAGCGGCGCGTGCCTCCAGCACGCCGTGCCACTGCGTGTCGGGTCGTGACTGTGACTCCCGAGCGCGGGCAGAGCAATTAAAAGTTTAGTTTTTGTCTTACAATTCTAACACTTCCATTTAGGCCTGATGAATTATGTTGGTATTGTATGCGACTTTGTATGTCTTTGTTTGTAGTGCCTGTGGTGGCCAAGACCGGCCACCACAGACAGTCAGCCTTTGAACGCCGCCGAGAGCACGCGGTTAGGACGTCTCTCCGCAATAAAGTAACTCTCGTCAGCGACACTGTGTGATCGGTGATAAGTGAAGTGACGAGTGAGTGGGCGGACTCGGACTCCGGGCAGAGCGTGAAGCATAGGTAAATATCGGATGCAGGTCCACTAACCTTCCACCACACCTGGGCCACGTTGCATTGCGTGGCTCCCTCGACGTTGGATTGCGCCCTTCTTCCCCCGGCTGTTGGATTGCAGTCGTATTCACCTTTTCCATCACCACACCTGAGCCACGTTGCATTGCGTGGCTCCCTCGGCTGTTGGATTGCAGTCATCTTCACATTGTGCTTCACCACACCTGAGCCACGTTGCATTGCGTGGCTCCCTCGGCTGTTGGATAGCAGTCATCCTCACATTGTTCCTCTACCACCAAACCCTCGTTTCTGTTTCATGCTTGCATCTGATCAATAACGATATGCCCTTACTCAAATGCCACGGAGCCGCCAATCTCGAATAGGAGTTTTACAGTCCGCTCCTCTAGAGTGTTTGGGACGCCTCGGCGGGCATCCCACGGACAGACTGGCGTGCGATCGTGACAGAACTAAAGTTTACAACATTTTGTTGAACTGCTAGATAACAGCAGCAAACTGACATTTTATTTCCGGTAATCAGGCTAGATATAAACCTGCAGTTTGTAAATTATTGTTGCATATTATGCCTCGTATTGACCAGAATATGACGGGCTCATTTGCTTCATCTATGCCACGGTTTAAGATATATTAAACTGCTAACTACTTCTAATTGATTCAATACGAACTTTTATTGTAATACAACTAATTAAATGTGAACGTTCGCATTTCACCTTTTGTGTGCAAGTCCCGTGCGACTTGCTTTGTTGGTCGGCTTTATGAAGTGCTGAACATTTATCGAATCAGTATCATAATTTAATTTTCACTCAAATGTGAACGTTAACTCATCACCGGCTGAATATCACCAGCAGTTTTTCAAATGCTTGCCGTCACTAAAACACAACTTGTTTCATAAAATTGTCCTAAGTTATGCAGAACGACGCATTGTCTTTGTAGTTCCATTCATAATAGCGGACAGTTTAGCAATACAATATCTGTTAACGCCTGGCTAACTGCTCACTGCTGCTGCTAACTTGCTGGCGTAATATACTAAGCTGATCATAGTTTGCAAAAGTGATACAAATTTACGACGTCTCAGTTGTTAGCATACGCAAATGAAATTAACATTTTTTTTTTACAATTTCAATCGTTATGCAAACTCATAATTAACTTCTGGGACAGCTTGCTAAGTGCCTCTAATTCATTTCACCGGTATTTTATCAGAAAAATGCCTACAAGTGAGTGTTCACTTTTTGCCTGTTAAGCGATAATCTCTGATTAAATATGTTATCCGTCATCCTCACCAATTCCCATAATATTGTCTCACGTTATGAATGAAGTCCCAACGTCTAAGTAATTTATTTGAAACAGCGGAAAGCTTCTCAATATAATGGTCTGTTTAACGTCTGGTTTACTGTTTGTAATTGGCTTTATCGTTACAATTCACGTTAACTTGTAAAATATTAACGTTCGCTTGTTGCATGTTGTGTGCAAATCTAGAGTATATTGATTGATTGGAACGTCTTGAAAAGGAGTTTCAAATTTATTTACTACGTATAATATTCGTAATATACCAAAAATCAAACTTGTATTTATCAACTGTTAACCGTTTACCGCTTCTTTATTAAAGGGAGTGTGTCTTCTGTTTTGTATTAATATTACTAATTAACTAATTACTAATTATGTGAACATTCGCATTTCACGTTGTGTGCGCAAATGCCGTGTGACTTGCTTTGTTGGTCGGCTTTATGAAAGCTGAACATTTATTGAATCAGTATCATAATTTAATTTTAACTAAAATGTGAACGTTAACTCAGCACCGGCTGAATATCAACAGCAGTTTTTCAAATGCTTGCCGTCACTAAAACACAACTTTTTTCATAAAATTGTCCTAAGTTATGCAGAACGACGCATTGTCTTTGTAGTTCCATTAATAATAGCGGACAGTTTAGCAATATAATATCTGTTGAACGCCTTGCTAACTGCTCACTGCTGCTGCTAACTTGCTAGCGTAATATACTAAGCTGATCATAGTTTGCAAAAGTGATTCAAATTTACGACGTCTCAGTTGTTAGCATACGCAAATGAAATAAACTATTTTTTTACAATTTCAATCGTTATGCAAACTCATAATTAACTTCTGGGACAGCTTGCCAAGTGCCTCTAATTCATTTAACCTGTATTTTATCAGGAATATGCCTACAAGTGAGTGTTCACTTTTTGCCTGTTATGCGATAATTTCTGATTAAATATGTTCTTCGTCATCATCACCAATTCCCAATATTGTCTCAAGTTATGAATGAAGTCGCAACGTCTAAATAATTGATTTGAAACAGCGCAAAGCTTCGCAATATAATGATCTGTTTAACGTCTGGTTTCATCCTTGTAATTGGCTTAATCGTTACACTTCACGTTAACGTATCAAATATTAAAGTTCGCTTGTTGCATGTTTTGTGCAAATCTCGAGTATATTGATTGTTTGGAACGTCTTGCAAAGGAGTTTCAAATTTATTTAATACATGTATATAACATTCGTAATATACCAAAAATCAAACTTGCATTATCAACTGTTAACCGTTAACCGCTTCTTTAAAGGGAGTGTGTTTTCTGTTTTGTATTTCCCAAAGCATTTTTCCTACGATAAGTAGCAGTGGTTATCGGGTTTGAATGCGATAAAATTCATATATAGGCCTCCGATAATTGAAATTACGCTTACAATGTGTCGGTTTATTTCGGTATAAATACCGATGAAAGCGGTTTTCACTTTGGTGAAGGCAAACAAACGAAAGAGAAAGTAATGCAAAACGGCGCACGTAAGACAATCATCAATCGAATCAATTAGCTGTTTTTACGGCTATTGTAAACTAAACAGTCGAAGCAGAACCGGGGCTCTGTTTGAATGCTGATATCGACGCTAACGAGCTGTTTTGTCGAAATGTGATTGGGTTACGCTATCGATACGTTTGCAAGTTTGCATCAAATTCTAGTGGTGAAAGTAGGCTGTGGTGAAACCGTTAACTTCTGTATTCCATACCTATGCTGGGGTTATCGGAATATCTCAGCAACTAGGGTTATACTGGAGAAATGCAGGTATATATTAATTCAGACAAATCTGCTCTACAATCCCATGTCCCTAACTCCATTTGGTTGATGTCAGTAGACACACTTCCTTTAATATTATTGCCGTCTTAAAAAAACGTTGCACTCCCATAAATCTCACGTTGCCAATGGTATGTCGGGATCATTTTCTACATCCTTACAGCCATGCAACAGTTACAGCATTGTTGTTACAATTGTTGTGTATATATTCAACTGTTACAGGTATGGATAGGGATAGCCGGCACTCCCACCCCCGTGCTGGAAGCCGCTGGATGTCCCGGTTTAGGGAGGAGCAGCGGCGGGCTCAAGGAGGTGAAAACCCCCGGCTGGCAGGGCCAGGCTTGAGCCCGCTGCCGGCCATCCGACCTCGCCGGCCGATGTCGCCGGCCCCTCTCCCGGCGGAACGGGGACAAGCCCGGCATCGTGCCACCCGTGGGGCCAGGTCTCCTTCCCGGGGGCGGACGCGGCAGCGGTCAGCTGTAACGTTCCGCGTGGTGGCGGCCCCGGTACCCGGTGAGGCTGGCTATTATCGCCGAGGACCCAGCCGGCGGCAAGCGTCCCGGGAGGCCGGTGCCCTCCACCGCACAGTGCACAGTCCCGCCCTCAGCCCATCCCGGAGGGCGGCCGCTGCCTCGCTGACCCGGGCGAGGGAGCGGTGCCAGCAGCAGCAGCAGCAGCAGCAGCAGCAGCAGCAGCAGCAGCAGCAGCAGCAGCAGCAGCAGCAGCAGCAGCAGCAGCAGCAGCAACAGCAGCAGCAGCAGCAGCAGCAGCAGCAGCAGCAGCAGCAGCAGCAGCAGCAGCAGCAGCAGCAGCAGCAGCAGCGGCCGCAGCCACAGCAGCGGCCGCAGCCGCAGCCGCAGCCGCAGCCGCAGCCGCAGCCGCAGCCGCAGCCGCAGCCGCAGCCGCAGTCGCAGCCGCAGCCGCAGCCGCAGCCGCAGCCGCAGCCGCAGCCAGTCCGCCGGCGGCTCTTTTTAGAGCCTCAGCCGGTGGCTGGATGTACTGAGCAGCCCCACACCAAAAGGAGGCGGGTGCAGCTGCAGCTGCAGCTGCCACCGCCGCCGCCATCGCCAGCGACGCCTCCGCCGCCGCCGCAGCCGCAGCCGCAGCCGCAGCCGCAGCCGCAGCCGCAGCCGCCGCCGCCGCCGCCGCCGCCGCCGCCGCCACCGCCACCGCCACCGCCACCATCGCCGCCAACACCGTCGCCGTCGTCGCCGCCATCGCCGCCACCGCTGCCGTCGTCATCGCCGCCACCGCCACCGCCATCGCCACCGCCACCGCCAACGCCACCGCCACCGCCACCGCCAACGCCACCGCCACCGCCGTCATCGCCGCCATCGCCGCCGCCAACGTCGCCGACGCCGCCGCCGCCATCGCCGCCACCGCTGCCGCCATCGCCGCCACCGCTAACGACGTCGTCCCCTTCGCCGTCGCCGTCGCCGTCGCCGTCGCCGTCGCCGTCGCCGTCGCCGCCGCCGCCGTCGGAGTCGCCCGGGGCGGAGCAGGAGCTGCAGCCGGAGCTGCACCCGGAGCCGGTGCCGGCTGGATATGGTAAGTAGATAAGTTGACACGTTCAGTGGTGGTTAATAGGTCTTAACGCATCAAGGAATGTCAAAATATCTTCACCAATGGCATGTGCACCAATTTGATTAGGGTAAACTTTGATTGTTAGTTTTCGATCATTGTCGATGCATGCATACTTCTTTTTGGTTAAATACCGAGGTCTGCTGGGCCTGTTGTTTCATCTCACCGTATGCATTTTTTGTAACAACTGGTGTGTTTTACCTATTTATGTTTTCACCAATCTGAACTGTATGCAAGTAGCATAATCCTGTCGTTGCATGCAGTTAAATAGCCATACAATTTTGATTGGGGTGCAAGCCAAGGGCTTAGGGATAACAACTTGGATTTCGTGGCAGTCCTATAGGAATTCCTCCAAACTGATCTGTGGCTGACATCCGAACGAGGCAGGGCAGAGTCCACCTCCACCTCCCCCATACACACTGTTGGACCTTTTCACTAATTAATGACTGTCAGTATAACCACAAGATCGTCATCTCGCCCACAGTGCCTGCAGAGCCCTCGGATGTCCCCTGTTGCTGTGGCAACCTCTACAGCACAGGGGACAGGGTGCGGGCTCACGCCAGCTACCTTGGAAGGAACGCCTCCGCGACTGCTGCGGAAAGGGTGTTTTTTGATGCCGCCAGGGAGCTGGTAAAAAACCATGAGCTGCGGGTATACATCAACCCGAGTCCGGAAACGTAAGTTGTTTTGTATCTCTCGCCCAACCGACTATGTGTTGGCCATGATATGTGTATTTATATATTCTGTCTCCGAGTAAAACGTTGATCATTTAACATTCTTTCTTATTTCCGAAACGTCTTGCAATACAATGTGAATATCTTGTCATTTACACTGAGGCAGCTTGATTACGGTCGCGTGTATAGTTCAGTCACTACAAAGTTTAGCTTCGAATCTGGTTTAAAGTCCCCAATCAAATTCAAGTCATGCCAACTCCTACCAAGTGACGTTAGGTCATACCAGACCATTTCAGGTAACCCAATGACAGCTTAGATCATAGCAGGTCACGTGACCCCATGTCATATCATACTTGTTCATGCCATCCGATATCAGGTATATGACAAATGTCGATATAAGTGAACGCAATAGTACAATATAAAGTTCTTATGTCAGTATGAAAACCTGTTGCAGGTCCGTAGTGCGGTGCCCAGGATGCCAGCCAGCCCCGTCTTTCGGGACTGGTGAGCGGGGCCTGAATAATTTCCGGCACCATATCCGGACGGCCCACGACGAGAACGCGCGACCCGACCTTCGGCGCCGAGAGCGCTACGCTCGCACGTTGGTAAGTCTACTTGTCATTGACGTCCATACACCGGGCTGTAAAGATGGGAAATTAGTACCTTATCTAACGTTATACTATAATATACGTTTGTGACGTTGTATTTTGTTCATGTTCGATGTTACAATGTCGGAACTTTGTCAAGGAATACTAACCTGATCTGCATAACTGGTCAAATGTTATGTCAATGAGCGTCTCTATCTATCTATCGATCTATCAATCTATCAATATTTCAATATTTCAATATCTATCAATCTATCAATCTATCAATCTATCAATCTATCAATCTATCAATTTATAACTTTATAACTTCATAAATGTATCAATTTATCAATCCATGAATGTATCAATCTATATATCGATTGATTTACATACTTATATATATATATATATTTCGATTTCAGTGCGTGCGTGCCCTGTCGCAGCGGACGTCCCGGCGTCTGGGTGTCCCCGCCGATCCAGAGGCTTACGAGACCATCATGGTAAGCAGCGGCGTATTTAGGGGGGGACATTGGGACATGTCCCCCCCCCCTGGGCGCCCTGCCGCCCGCCCGGCGCCGTTATGATCCGAAGGCGATCCAGTTTACACTAGATAAAATGGGATTCCGTCAAGCTTTAACATTACGTCTATGGCCGTTTCATGGAAAGAATCGAGTTTGAAATATCTCCGAATGCAACATCCCCCCCCCCTCCAGGTGAAAAGGTACTGTGGCGCCGCCCTCTCGGCGCCCTCCCACGTATTTCGAAGCTTTCAGCCAAGGCGCCCTTTCACGCTTGTCCCCCCCCCCCTTGACGATTTTCTGAATACGCCACTGATGGTAAGTACATATACGTATTTAAAGCGGCCTTTAAGT
Organism: Chirona hameri; assembly: GCA_036785665.1. Lineage (NCBI taxonomy): Eukaryota > Metazoa > Arthropoda > Thecostraca > Balanomorpha > Balanidae > Chirona > Chirona hameri. The sequence goes on along the minus strand of JAXIVJ010004496.1, from coordinate 27,725 downwards.
TTACATCCATCGGCCAACTGTCTTATTCAATATTTCCCTTCTGTTTAAAATATACTTCATGTATTTGGCTATAAGCAATGATATATATTTTAATATGATAAATGTAGCAATTAGCAAACCAGCCTTGTGCACAAATGTAACACGAATAATGCAAGCACTTAACAATGGCTTGTAAAATCAGAGGGATGCCTACTTGTCAGCTAGATAAGTGTAGACGGATATCGATAGAGCATGTTACTTATCTTGCCACATATGCGTGTGTCTTTTTACCAGAGTGAGGTCCAGCAGCGCCGGAGAGCAGCGGAGATGGAGGAGGTGGCGGCACTCCTGCCCGGCGCTGTGCTGCCCGAGCAGCTCTACCGGGCCTCCCTCCGCCTCGATGGCCCGAGCCATGACCTATTCACGCACCTGGGAGAAGTCAGTCACCAACTGTATGATACTTTGCCAAAGAAACATATTCTAAAGCATCGCCATTTATTATCTCGCTTCGTCACGTCAACCACTGCCGCCATTTGCGTCAATGCCCGTGATTGGACGTTTCCGTTTGTTTGCGGAGTATGTGCAATGTGCACTGTGCAGTAGCTAACAGTACTGGTACACGTGGTTTGATCACTGTATGACAATATTGTTCTACTTGCAGTACAACACACGACACCACGCACACGCGTTGACCCTGACGCAGGTGCTGCAGCTGGCCGGGCAGCCGGCAGACCTGGACTGGCGGTCAGTGGTCACCAGCAGGAGCCGCGTCACGGCGGTAAGTACACGACACGTATAATGTTCATGAATATAGGCAGCGAATATCGTTTTTGTCTGACATTACAACGAAGTACGACTTCATACCATTAGTTTTGGATACTATAATTTATATCGATTGCTGGGTCACTTTTAAAGACCATATCATTGGACAGAGTCCTTTAATTCACTATGCCACACCGGAAATGATGAGTGCAGTGACAACTGACAACTGACGAAGCTTCTGTCCATCTGCGGCAGGTCATGGAGGCAATAGCCGTCGAACTGTCGGCGCGGCCCGCAAACGGCAACAAATTTTTAAAGGCGCTGGCCAATTTTTGCACCAGGGTGCAAGAGGGGCAGTGGGGGCTGGCCTGCGGCCAGATGACGGAGCCGTTCTCCGTTTTCAGTAACGGCCTCCGCGGTCTGCGGCGGCAGCACCGACCCCGTATGTGTTCTCCGTTTTCAAACAAAAAAATAAAGTAAATTATAATACAACGTTTGACAACAGACTCTTATTGTAGACGTCAAATGGTTTGGGAACGTTAATAGTGCAGCATCTCTGTAACGTTACTTTGGAAATGATTGAATTTCGTTGTTTTCACATTTCCACGCATTTATAAACGTGACATATATTTGCCATTGAAGCGATATGCTGTGTAAGCTGTTTACCAACGTTCAGTGGTCAGTGATTAAGCACGTCCTAGTGATTAAGCACGGAGTCAGCACGTCCTATTTCCCGACCCATGTCACACCAGATATTGCTAGGCGCAGCGTTACCCCTCACCAGTGCAGGGTAGATGCCACGCCCTTGTTTTTCGTGAATGTCTCGAGCAACTACTATCAGCTTGTGAAGAAGCACCCAGTAGACTACTTTTGAACAGTTTGACAAATACTCTTAATATAATGCAAATATATTCCAAAATGACCGGTCACCTTTGACATATTTCCCAATATCATGTCAGGCACCACTGACATACCGTGAAAATTATGTTCCTTACATGTGTTCTCATATTCACAGAACTTAACATGGAAAAAGCGGCCCGTGAGGCAAGAAAAACAAACCCGGACAACATCCTCTCCGATGAGGACCGGCGGCAGATCGAGAAGATCTGCGAGGATTACCTGTCGTCGGTCCTCTCCAGTCCCCCGGCCGCGCCCACCCGCTCATTTGCGGTGCAGTTCAGGGAGTAAGTATGTTTGTGTTGCTTTGTCACGTAATGTCGACGGTGCTAATTTGGACAGGCAGGTTTAAATCCGGAAACCCCTCTCTAACTTGCGATGCTGGATTCACGATTCATGTTTGATTATATCATTTTATTTCAGGATGCTGTTCATGAGCATCAGCAATTTGAGCGGGTACCGGACGGGCGCGGTCGTGGGGACAACGCTCGCCGAGATTGACGAGGCAAAGGTGATATTTGTTTTGTTTTCAGAGGCTGTTGCAGCGATCACGAATCGTCATGTACTGTTGAATATTTGCTTAATAGAACAATCTTGCAACGGCATAAAATAAAGTCGCTTTTATTGCCTATTAATGATGTATAATATGACGTTCTACTTTTATCATTTTCGTTGAGCAGTCTTTGCAATTATAGCACTGTTCACCGATGATAAAATAATAAGCCAACCCCATTTTTTCGTTGAGCTATAACTTTAGGTTTGACAGGAAACGTGTGCAATTTGGATCACTTTGAGACAAGTGCATCTTTTCACTGGAAAAATGTAAAACAAAATCACATTCCGTGGTTTCGCTCTAGTTTCAGAGTTTCTTATAGCCTACATTCAATTCACTTACTCCGCGCACACCCGAAGTGGGTGTTCAAACACCGACACCGGGCGATGTTTAAACACCTCCAGGACTGCGCGGGTTAACACCAGTGCTATGTTTTCTGTGAACAGTCGCAGGAGTCTGAGGGCCGTCGCACCTACTCATGGTTCACCACCGCCAGTAAGACGCTCGGCACCTACGGGGCGGCGCTGGTGGTGGTGACAGAGTTGGTGTGGCGGGCTCTCCTGTACTTCCGGGCTCATCTGCGGCCGCTGATCCTGGAAGACCTGCCCCGCAACGGTAAGCTTGTCGGCAGTGGCACCATACGCAACAGTGCCGTTGCTCCTTTTCAACACACGCAAAGTGACTCCAAAGCTGCAGGGTACAATCCCCAGTCTGACAAGCAGCGTTCCAACTAATTAGCGGAAGTCATAACTGACTAGCCACACTGCCTCGCCGACGACGCGGCTGTCGGTCGTCCCTGCCGCGCGGAATAGTCTGAATTCAGCAGCCCCGCCCGGGTTTGCCTACCTGGCCAGTTGTCTCCAGCCGGCCGGCAGATATCGGCTGGCTGCTATGTATGGTCAATAACTGTAACTGCCGCAACTACAGAATAGGGCAGCACAAAGTACCGCGCGGCTTTTGTCTGGCAGTTTTGTGTTTAGGGTATGTGCTAGTGACTGGGCCGGAGACGGTATATTGTTGCTGCACTGACGAACTGCGGTGCTGTGTTCTGTATTGTGTTGGCAGTCGACTCTCAGCGGCTGCTCGTCAGCGTCCGGACCAGCACGGCGGTGCTGGACGAGACGCTGCAGCGCGCCGCTTCCCACGTCGGCGGAGTGGCGCCGAGTCTGAGGACCCGGTTCAAAAACAGCCTAAACCGGGCCTTCCACAACATCAAGGTCAGTGAATGATATGACTGGGTGTTACAAATTAATTATTTCGCTCGCGATAGCCAGCTATTTTCAGTATAAAGTGTATTTTTGTATCATCCTCAGCAACTACACGTTTCATGACCGCCAAAAGCCTCGCTTGTTTAGCACTTTGTCGTATACCGTAGTACTGTCGGCGTTGATTTTATCATCTCTCTCTGTGTATTTGTGTGTGTTTCTAAGACTGAGTACGGCAACACAACCTTTCAGAGTTGTCTCTCCGTTTACAGGATCGGCAGCTCCGGGAATCCGGCGCGCTGCAGCACAGCGCTGAGACGGCGGCCGAGGCCCGTGCTCACTCGCTGGGGACGGCGGAGCGCCATTACTCGGCGCATGGGCGGCGAGACCGGATCTCGGTGTATACAAGAGATTACCGCCACGCTGTAATGGTAAGCAGCGCCGTTCCGTTGGTCATATTATTGTTGTTGGATGGAGATTTGCTCTCCGAAGCACCCTCCGGCTGTTTACTGAAATCGTTTTCAACATTTCGAAATCGTATGCATAGGTGTGTGTGTGTGTGTGTGTGTGTGTGTGTGTGTGTGTGTGTGTGTGTGTGTGTGTGTGTGTGTGTGTGTGTGTGTGTGTGTGTGTGTGTGTGTGTGTGTGTGTGTGTGTGTGTGTGTGTGTGTGTGTGTGTGTGTGTGTGTGTGTGTGTGTGTGTGTGTAGGTGTGTGTGTGTGTGTGTGTGTGTGTGTGTGTGTGTGTGTGTGTGTGTGTGTGTGTGTGTGTGTGTGTGTGTGTGTGTGTGTGTGTGTGTGTGTGTGTGTGTGTGTGTGTGTGTGTGTGTGTGTGTGTGTGTGCTTGTGCTTGTGCTTGTGCTTGTGCTTGAGTCATTCACCAATACTGTGTTGTCATGTTTACAGGCTCCGTCGTCCTCTGGTGCCGGGCAGCGCCCGCCGGGGCTACCTTGGCAGCCACAGCCTGGCCCGTCGTGGGCCTCCGGTCAGGCCCAGCCGGGGCCGTCGGGGGAAGAGCCCGTGGCCCTGGATGTGGAGGTGGCTGGCCCCGCCGGGCAGCGCCCGCCGGGGCTACCTTGGCAGCCACAGCCTGGCCCGTCGTGGGCCTCCGGTCAGGCCCAGCCGGGGCCGTCGGGGGAAGAGCCCGTGGTCCTGGATGTGGAGGCCCCGCCGGGGCTGCCTTGGGAGCCCCAGCCTGCGCCGTCGTGGGCCTCCCGGCAGCCACAGCCGGGGCCCTGCTGGGCCAGACTGGCACTGCCAGCAGCCAGTCGTCAGCCGGGGCCGACGTTGGCGCCTCCGGACATCTCAGAGCCGGAGGAGTGCACTTGGTTGCCGACGCAGGAGGTTTGTGCACACACAGCCATGACACATATACCATCGCCGTCTATAAAACTTGCAACATAATGGAAATGCCTACAAAGCACTGGGTACTTACCAAGGTCAAATGGATATACACATTTGCATATGACACCACTTTAATGTAAATGACGCAAAGAGTGTAAACCAAAATGTGACATGGGGCGACAGATACGTATCATGCCACAATGTGACAGTGTTCCCCTTCGCAGGCAGCGGAGATGGAGGCGGTCCTCGCCTCCACGCCTCCGGTACTGGCGATACTGGCTCCGGTCCGTCCGGCGGCCCTGGCTCCGGAGGTCCTGGCGGCCCTGGCTCCGGCCACCACGGCGCCGGCCCTAACGGCCTTGGCTCCAGCCCCTGCGGCGCCGTGGCTATTGCCAGCTCCAGCGGTGAGTTGGCCCAAATCACCTGTGGTGGAATGGCGCCGATACGTATGAAACGAAATGAATGTAGTGAATATGATCGTTGTTGGAGGCGAAGGCGATATTCTATAGCTTTTCGTTATAGCTCCAGCACGTTACAACACGGTATTTTGTGTTGTCACATGGAACATTAATAGTAAATACGGCACTAATGTCAATAATATGTATATAACACAGTCATAATACTAATATCGTTTTCCAGTCAATTAAAACAAGAACGGAATTAAGCGCCACTCACTCGTGGGAGGGTCAGGGTTTGACAGCGATATCTTTTCATTCGCAGGTCCCGGTGCCGTTCCCCACTGGGCCGGTGGTGGCCACAGAGCCAGCCACCGGCATTAGAATAGTGGAGGCAGTGGCGCCCTTTTACAGCAGCGCTCGGCGGGACGAGTTCGGCCTGGCGGAGGGGGAGGCGTACCGGCCGCCGTACGCAGCAGTACCGCTCGCTGGCCAGTCTCGCAGCCGGTTCGCCCGGTGGAGCCCGGCAGAAACTGCCATCCTGATGTGGCACGAGGCGGTGCAGAGCCGCCTCGTCAGCCATACCACCGGGCGGGCCTTCCGCAGCCAGCGGGCCGTTCTGCTGCAGATGGCGGAACATTTTGGCTTCCGGCGGACGGAACACCAGTGGCAGAGGAAGCAGAAACGGCGGCGGCAGTAGGTAAGGTGCTGGTTTTTGAGTGGTCATTCCGTGCACCTGACGTCCTTCAGACATCGGTTATTATTGACCTACCTAATCCATCGATTTGAATGTTATTGGAAAATTAGTGTGGTTAGTGTTAGTGTTTGCCTAGTGTGGTTCCTGCCGCAAAAACTCATCTAGTAACCTTGCAATAATAATTGTCATCACATGGGTTGGGTGTTGAAATCACGAATGCTTTCTTAGATGCAGAGCATTATAATAACATTGTCCTATAGTTGATTTTATTGAATAAGTATATTATGGAAAAAGTACAAATAGCCGATGATCCAACAATAGCAGTTTATTCCCAGATGAACTAATTTATGTCTACTTCCACAGATGCCAACTCCTCTACAGCCTCCGCCGCCAGCTGCTGACGCCCGCCACCACCTCCGCCGTTACCGCCGCCGCCAGCTGATGCCGCCGCCACCGCCTCCGCCGTTACCGCCGCCGCCAGCTGATGCCGCCGCCACCGCCTCCGCCGTTACCGATGCCGCCGCATGCTTCTGAGGCCTGGATGCGGCCGTTTATGCGTGTGTGTGTGTGTGTGTGTGTGTGTGTGTGTGATGTGTATATATGTATGTGTAGTGTATGTGTGTCATTTGTATATGTGTATGTTTAGTGTTTGTGTGCCATTTGTATATGTGTCTGTGTAGTGTATGTGTCTTTCATGTGTGATAAAACAGTTAATCAAGGAATTCATATTTGCTTTTCGCGTTTTGACTTTAGAGTTTGGAGAAGGAGAGGATGAGAGGAAAGGAAGAGGAGAGGATGGAGGAGCAGGCAGAGGAGATGAACAGGGAAGGAAGACGAGAGGATAGGGAGAGGAAGGAGGAGCAGGGAGGGATGGGAGACGAAAGGAGGGAGGAACACAGGGAGGAGAGAGAAAGTGAGGAATGAGCAGAGTTGCACGGTACGGTACGGCACGGCACGGCACGATACGGTACGGTACGGTACGGTACGGTACGATATCTTATATCTTAATGTTGTTCAGAAGACCCATGTTTCTACACCCCACCCTTAAGCACCTATAGGGTAATGTATGGTAATGTATAGGGTAATGTGTAGGGCACTGTAAGACATAGGTTTACTCTAACTGATTTTTTGCTAAAACCAGGAAAGATATCAACAAGTCACTTTCAGTTCTGGAAAGGTAATTTATTTGCGCACAAATGCTTCAAAAAAACATTAATATCAGGTTCCGCTAAGTGCACTTAACTTAAGTACAGTTTTGCTCGAATTCAGTGCCACCTAGCCGACCTTTGCTGAACTTCGATTCAATTTCTTTTCTAAGGACACCAAGCCCCATTCATGCCCATTCGAATGGTATATCACAATTGACTATGTCGTTGACAGAAAGGGGTGCAAGGCTTGTTCAGAAGACCCATGTTTCTACACCCCACCCATAAGCACGTATAAGGCAATGCATATAAAACATAGGTTTACTCTAACCGAGGTTTTGCTATAACGACGAAAGATAGAAACAAGTCGTTTCATTTCTGGAAAAACAATTTATTTCCGCACAAATTCTTTTAAAAAACTTTAAGATCAGATTCGGCTAAGTGTACTTAACTTAAGTACAGTTTTGCTAGAATTCAGTGCCACCTACCGGACCTTTTCTGAACTTTGATTCAATTTATTTTCTAAGGACACCAAGCCTCATTCATGCCCATTCGAATGGTATATCACAATTGACTATGTCGTTGAAAAAAAGGGGTGCAAGGCTTGTTCAGAAGACCCATGTTTCTACACCACACCCATAAGCACGTATAAGGCAATGCATGTAAAACATAGGTTTACTCTAACCGACGTTTTGCTATAACGACGAAAGATTGAAACAAGTATTTTTCCGTTCTGGAAAGGCAATTCATTTCCGCACAAATGCTTTTAAAAAACTTTAAGATCAGATTCGGCTAAGTGTACTTAACTTAAGTACAGTTTTTCTCGAATTCAGTGCCACCTAGCGGACCTTTGCTGAACTTTGATTCAATTTATTTTCTAAGGACACCAAGCCCCATTGATGCTCATTCGAATGATATATCACAATTGACTATGTCGTTGAAAGAAAGGGGTGCAAGGCTTGTTCAGAAGAGCCATGTTTCTACACCCCACCCTTAAGCACCCATAGGGCAATACCTGTAAGACAAAGGTTTACTCTAACTGTTTTTTTGCTAAAACCAAGAAAGATAGAAATAAGGCGCTTTCAGTTCTGGAAAGGCAATTTATTTGCGCACAAATTCTTTTAAAAAACTTTAAGATCAGATTCCGCTAAGTGTACTTAACTTAAGTACAGTTTTGCTCGAATTAAGTGCCACCTAGCGGACCTTTTCTGAACTTCGATTCAATTTCTTTTCTAAGGACACCAAGCCCCATTCATGCCCATTCGAATGGTATATCACAATTGACTATGTCGTTGAAAGAAAGGGGTGCAAGGCTTGTTCAGAAGACCCATGTTTCTACCCCCCACCCATAAGCACGTATAAGGCAATGCATGTAAAACATAGGTTTACTCTAACCGACGTTTTGCTATAACGACGAAAGATAGAAACAAGTCGATTTCAGTTCTGGAAAGGCAATTCATTTCCGCACAAATGCTTTTAAAAATCTTTAAGATCAGATTCGGCTAATTCGATAGGCAATTGAATTTTCTTGGTGTGTTTAGCAAACGGTAAGAAAATACCCTTTTAAGTGTTCTTAAGCTAAGTTCAATCTTGACTAACTTAGCCCGGAGCACTCTGGGAGACTCAGCGCAGCTGTGAGCTCACTCTTGAGCCTGCTGAAGCTATTCGGAAATTTGTGGTGAGCTCAAACTCACGTGGTGGCTTGCTAGTGAGCATAGGTAGGCGGTGAGCACACGTATAAAAAACGGGAGCACTCTAGATGCACTCAGAGTTGTTAGAAGCAGCCCGGAGCACTCTGGGCGGTTGAAAGGAGACACGAGCTAACTCTGGAGCCTGCTGAAGCTCTCTGGAAACTTTTGGTGAGCTCAAACACACGTGGCGGCTTGCTAGTGAGCATAGGTAGGAGGTGAGCACACGTATAAAAAATCAAGAGCACTCAGTAGGCACTCAGAGCTGTTTGAATTAGTACACAGCACTCTGGGAGCCTGAAAGGGGACTGGAGCTAACTCTGGAGCCTGCTGAAGCTCTCTAGGATTTTTTTGGTAAGCTCAAACTCACGTGGACGCTTCCTAGGTAGCGTAGATAGGCGGTGAGCACATGTATACAAAATCGGGAGCAATCTAGAGGCACTCAGAGCTGTTTAAAGCAGCCCGGAGCTCTCTGGGCGCACTCTGGGCGGCAGACAGCAGACAGGAGCTAACTCTGGAGCCTGCTGAAGCTCTCTATGATTTTTTGGTAAGCTCAAACTCACGTGGCGGCTTGCTAGTGAGCATAGGTAGGAGGTGAGCACACGTAGCAAAACACCAGGAGCACTCTAGAGGAGCTTAGGACAGCGTAAAAAATGAAAAATAACTGATATTGACACTTTTCTAAAATCGATATCTTCGGTTACCGACAAGATATCGATACCGGGTTTCTACCACAAGGTACCTTGGACCTTATTCTATCATGTGGCAAGAGGGCGTTCTCCTAGGAGAAACGTGCTCTAAGATACAGCCCGCGACATCTATACAAAAGGTGCAGAGCTATATCAAATACAATGCTTAAGGATGCTAGTTTTGATTGATTATCTCAAAAACTACTGAACGGATCTTCTCGCAACAAAAAAAATATGAATGGGCATCAAAAGATACATCTAGGGAAAGTTCCAAAATTTCAAAATTTTTCAAAGAGAAAATAATCGTTTTTTCACAATTTTCTAAAACTAACGTAATTTGTTTGTTTTGGAAGATATTTCAAATCCGCTTTCAGATTCCTGTTTCGGGTGCTATGCAACGTAAAACTGCAATTTCCAAAAAATTGAAATTTTGAAAATAAAAAGTTTTTAAAAAACGCCCAAATTGGCACTTTTTAAACATATACAACTTGGATAATCGATAAGATATCGATAATTTATTTGCACCACAAGGTACCTTGAACCTTCTTCTATCAGGTGGCAAGAAGGCGTTCTCCTAGGAGAAACGTGCTCCAAGATACAGCCCGCGGCGCAGACGTCTACTTCCCAGTGATAAAACTCAGATATGGCACTTAGAAAAAATTTGAGGTCGGGAAATTTTCAGAATTTTTTTAATGAACTAAAAAATAGTTCATTAGATGCAGAATTTGAAGCTCATGCCGCATCTTAAATAAAAAATTCGTAAAATGTTTTTGGTTTAGAAGTTACAGATTTTAAAAAAAATGTTTATATTTGTTTTTTGGGTAAGCTGGTACTTCGAGGGTTTTATGGATACCTGTTTGATGTCAACGATATAGGTGAACAGCATGCCAAAATATAATATGGTAATTTCAAAAAATCTCAAAACTCAAAATTTTGGTCACCAGAATTTTGGGAATCACAAAATTGGCTATAACTTTTTTGATTTTGAGTTTTTTTGAAAATGGTTGACGCTATCGTGTTTTTCGTGTAAACTTTGATCAGAAAACACCCCTCACTTAAAATATCCCAAAATCGCCAAAAACCATGGACTAACCCCTTGACGCTTTTTGAGACCAGAATCTTTTCTGCTCGATTTTTTCATTTCAAACACCTTTTTAGATGTAACTGGTGACGCTGAACCGTGGAATGATGCCAAAAAATCTCTAAAGTGAATACAAACGGAGATAGAGGCATAAAACCAAAAAAAACATGATTTTTCCACACTCTGTAACTTCTAAACCAAAAACATTTTACCAATTTTTTATTTAAGATTCGGCATGAACTTCAAATTCTGCATCTAATGAATTATTTTTTAATTCATTAAAAAAAATCTGAAAATTTCCCGACCTCGAATTTTTTCTAAGTGCCATATCTGAGTTTTATCACTGGGAAGTAGACGTCTGCGCCGCGGCCTGTATCTTGGAGCACGTTTCTCCTAGGAGAACGCCCTCTTGCCACCTGATAGAAGAAGGTCCAAGGTACCTTGTGGTGCAAATAAATTTTCGATATCTTATCGATTATCCAAGTTGTATATGTTTAAAAAGTGCCAATTTGGCGTTTTTTTAAAACTTTTCATTTTCAAAATTTCAAGATTTTAGAAATTGCAGTTTTACGTTGCATAGCACCCGAAACAGGAATCTGAAAGTGGATTTGAAATATCTTCAAAAACAAAGAAATTACGTTAGTTTTATAAATTTTGCAAAAAACGAAATTTTTCCCTTTGGAATTTTTTTGGAATTTTGGAACTTTCCCTAGATGTATCTTTTGATGCCCATTCACATTTGCTTTGTTGCGAGAAGATCCGTTCAGTAGTTTTTGAGATAATCAATAGACATAGACGATAGATAGACGAGACGCCGATAGATAGATAGACGTCTGCGCCGCTGGCTGTATCTTGAAGCACGTTTATCCTAGGAGAACGCCCTCATGCCACATGATAGAAGAAGATCCAAGGTACCTTGTGGTGCAAACCCAGTATCAATATCTTATCGGTAACCGAAGATACAGACCTGAGAAAAGTGTCAATTTAATGAATTTTTTAAAAACAGTTTTTCGCGTTTAGTATGAAAACTATACACGATAGGGTAAAATACCTTTATAAAGACTTGATGGCAATGACAATGCTCATCTTTTGAGCTATAAAAACATGGTTTACGTATAAGGGTTCTTTACTTAATATGCCGATGCACGTGCCGATGGGGGATAATTGGTCGCATTTAGGGGAGGGGACGGGAGTAAGAACCCCGGCTGACGGCACGCCGGGCCGGCGTTCCCGACGCATATGATAGGAATCCCTGCTGTTCACCCATATGCTGGAATTGAAACGGGCTACTGGAAAACCCTTGAAGAAACAGTTTACCAAAAATATAACAGCTCCTTGTATAAATCATGTAACATTGACAACGTAGCCAGGTCAGCCCTACCAAAGTATTAACGTCAGCTCATATTAACTTATTTTATCTGAACGATAATTGTTAAGGCTTGCTTTTGTTCCATTACAGCATTGGGCTATCCCGAACACCTAGCCATCTAAATTACGGCATAACATAACAACATTAATTTGGGCATAATATTTGATTTATATGCCGAAAAAATGTAACGTCATATAGACGGCTAGGTATTCAAGATAGGTTAGTGTTATAATGGGAAAAAGCAAGCCTTAATCATTATCTTTAAGATTAAATAAATTAATATGAGCTGACGTTAATACTTTGGTGGGGCTGACCTTGCTCTTGTCATACAGGCACCGGCAGTCAATGTTTTTATCGGGCGCCGGTCCCCGGATCGACGAATTCCTCATGACCCTTATGAGCTTTGACGTCGTAAAAGCGAAAATGACCAAACTTTGTTGGTGAATAATTCGAAAACGATCATAGCTTTTCCAAAGCCGACAGCGTGAAAACCTAGCCCATTGCTTTGTGAACAAAACGACATGAGTCATTTAGGGGACAACCAAACAGGGCGGCGTGGATACAAACTGAAGCAGAGGTGTGGGCCGTCGATATATTTATCGGGCGCCGGTCCCCGGATCGACGAATTCCTCATGACCCTTATCCATCCCCTTGTCATACAGGCAGGCACCGGCCGTCAATGTTTTTATCGGGCGCCGGTCCCCGGATCGACGAATTCCTCACGACCCTTATGAGCTTTGACGTCGTAAAAGCGAAAATGACTCAACTTTGTTGGTGAATAACTCGAAAACGATCATTGCTAGTCCAAAGCCGACAGCGTGAAAACCTAGCCCATTGCTTTGTGAACAAAACGACATGAGTCATTTAGGGGACAACCAAACAGGGCGGCGTGGATACAAACTTAAGCAGAGGTGTGGGCCGTCGATATATTTATCGGGCGCCGGTCCCCGGATCGACGAATTCCTCATGACCCTTATCCATCCCCATGTCATACAGGCAGGCACCGGCCGTCAATGTTTTTATCGGGCGCCGGTCCCCGGATCGACGAATTCCTCACGACCCTTATGAGCTTTGACGTCGTAAAAGCGAAAATGACTCAACTTTGTTGGTGAATAACTCGAAAACGATCATAGCTAGTCCAAAGCCGACAGCGTGAAAACCTAGCCCATTGCTTTGTGAACAAAACGACATGAGTCATTTAGGGGACAACCAAACAGGGCGGCGTGGATACAAACTTAAGCAGAGGTGTGGGCCGTCGATATATTTATCGTGCGCCGCTCCTCGGATCGACGAATTCCTCATGACCCTTATCCACCAGAATCAACGACACCCAATGGTCTGGAAATACGGCCGCGCCGACGGAACAAAAAAACATGTTGTAGGAAGCAAAATACGGCAGCAATAAACTGGCGCTGGCAATACAATTGCATGATCAGACATGCACACATATCGCATAATTACCGCATGATGATAAAAAAACAGCGGTTTACATTTGACCTATTGACCCATGCCAACTTAATCAGAGGCGTGGGCCGTCGATGTTTTTATCGTGCGCCGCACCTCGAATCGACGAATTCCTCATGACCCTTATCCACAGGGGTGGAAAACTTTATCCATCATCCCCTTGTCATACATGCACCGGCCGTCAATGTTTTTATCGGGCGCCGGTCCCCGGATCGACGAATTCCTCACGACCCTTATGAGCTTTGACGTCGTAAAAGCGAAAATGACTCAACTTTGTTGGTGAATAACTCGAAAACGATCATTGCTAGTCCAAAGCCGACAGCGTGAAAACCTAGCCCATTGCTTTGTGAACAAAACGACATGAGTCATTTAGGGGACAACCAAACAGGGCGGCGTGGATACAAACTTAAGCAGAGGTGTGGGCCGTCGATATATTTATCGGGCGCCGGTCCCCGGATCGACGAATTCCTCATGACCCTTATCCATCCCCTTGTCATACAGGCAGGCAGCGGCCGTCAATGTTTTTATCGGGCGCCGGTCCCCGGATCGACGAATTCCTCACGACCCTTATGAGCTTTGACGTCGTAAAAGCGAAAATGACTCAACTTTGTTGGTGAATAACTCGAAAACGATCATAGCTAGTCCAAAGCCGACAGCGTGAAAACCTAGCCCATTGCTTTGTGAACAAGACGACATGAGTCATTTAGGGGACAACCAAACAGGGCGGCGTGGATACAAACTTAAGCAGAGGTGTGGGCCGTCGATATATTTATCGTGCGCCGCTCCTCGGATCGACGAATTCCTCATGACCCTTATCCACCAGAATCAACGACACCCAATGGTCTGGAATTACGGCCGCGCCGACGGAAAAAAAACATGTTGTAGGAAGCAAAATACGGCAGCAATAAACTGGCGCTGGCATTACAATTGCATGATCAGACATGCACACATATCGCATAATTACCGCATGATGATAAAAAAACAGCGGTTTACATTTGACCTATTGACCCATGCCAACTTAATCAGAGGCGTGGGCCGTCGATGTTTTTTTTTTATCGTGCGCCGCACCTCGAATCGACGAATTCCTCATGACCCTTATCCACAGGGGTGGAAAACTTTATCCATCATCCCCTTGTCATACATGCACCGGCCGTCAATGTTTTTATCGGGCGCCGGTCCCCGGATCGACGAATTCCTCACGACCCTTACGAGCGTTGACATCAACGCCATCTGCTGAGAGCGAAACACACTTGTGCTTAGGGGCACCGGCCGTCAATATTTTTATCGGGCGCCTGTCCCCGGATCGACGAATTCCTCACGACCCTTATGAGCTTCGACGTCGTAAAAGCGAAAATGTCTCAACTTTGTCCGTGAATAAGTCGAAAACGATAAGAGCTATTCAAAAGTGGAAAGCGGGACAAGCTAGCAGGTTGCTTTGTGAACAAAACGACATGCGTGATTAAGTGGATACACCACCAGGGCGGCGTGAGCGGGCGTGCGGCTCGAGTGCCGTTTGAATATTTGTCTCATGAAATCGTCCTCGTCGACAAAAGTCTCACGAACGCGTTCTGCCCTGGATGTTATCACGCAACACTTTGCGGTGCCGCTTGGCTCCGCCCTTTCCCAGTCCCTTGCCTCCCTTGCCACGTCCAGTCATCTTGACGACTTTTAACTTGCGTTGTGGGGTTTTCTGACGTTCGTTTCGTTTTAGTGCGTCACGTGACCGCGGTGGGCGCTACGATCGTTGAGACTAACTGCGCATGCGCGACCTGAAACCCGAAACCTCGAGAGCTCGAATTCACAAATGTGGCGCCAAATTCGTCATCGATCTCAACGACAACGGACCTTGGACGCCTTCCAGACTTCTCTCCTCCAGCCCTCCACCGCTTCCGGGTGCGGGACCCTGTCCACGTGCTTGTGGCAGGGTCGTTAGACCCTTAGATAGGTAGCTTTTAGATATTTTTAAGTAGGTAACGTAATTTCCACAATTTGCAAGGTAGAGAACCCGCTTCATTCTGTAGATTAATTGCAGCTGGCAACACGTTCTGCCGTGTGTGCCACGTTAACGTAATTTAGGTTATTAATTAAACTTTCCCCTCCCTCCTCCGGTCATGGCGACCTCCCCGCCCCTCCGCCCCCTCATGGCAACTTCCCCGCCCCTCCGTCCCCTCATGGCGACCCCCCCGCCCGGCCCCCTTCAGGAGTCTCTCCCCTCCCGTCCCGGCGCGCGGCCACCCCCCGGCTTCCTTCCGAAGCCACCCGACCCCCTTCAGGGGTCTGCCCCCCCGGACGGTCCTCCTGGACCCCCCGGCTCCCCTCGGGAGCCTCGCCTGGACCGACCCGGTGCTTGGCTCCCCCCCAACACCTCGCCACCCGACGGGCCTGCTCTCCTCCTCATTCAGAGGAAGGACGGAGTTACCATGAGGTACTCCAACCCGTTCGCGGTGCGCCGCCAACTGGTCGCCCTCTGCGGAGAGGTGGCCAGCGCGCGCCCCATCCGTTCCGGCGGTCTGCTGGTTCAGACCCTGTCTGGCCAGCAGACTGCCACCCTCCTAGCCATCCCGTCTTTCATGGACAAGGCTTGTGAGGTGACGGCCCCGGACCACATGAATTCCTGCCAGGGATTCATCCTGTGCCCCGAAGTCAGCAATCTGACTGAGACCGTGCTCCTCCAGGAGCTAGTGACTCAGGGGGTGACAGAAGTGGTCCGGATGCGGTCTAAGCGACCAGGCCCCAACCCCATGGTCCGGCTGCGTTTCCGGGGCTTACAGCTCCCGGAACGCATCTACTGTGGCTACATAGTAGTCACAGTCAAGGAGTGGACCCAAGGGCCTCTGCAGTGCAGAGCCTGCTGGCGGTTTGGCCACCACCAGCGTCAGTGCCACGCCCGCCAGTCCATCTGCGGGAAGTGCGCCGAGACGCACGACACAGCCCAATGTGTCGGTGGCGACACCGCAGCCACTCGCTGCGTGTCGTGCGGGGCCGCCCACCCCGCATGGTCCCGTGACTGCCCTGCCCGAGCGCTAGCCGCCGAGCAGACCCGGGCCCGCAAGGCGGTACCCCCCACCCCACCTCCCATCCCAGCGCTGGCCCCCAGCGTCTGGCCCCCGCTGCCCCCATCCCACCGAACCCCACCCGCGCCCCCCCGTCGGACCTCAAGTGGGTCCACCTCACCGGCGCCACCGCCTGCCCCGTCACAGCGGCGGCAGTGCCCACCCCCACCGACGGCAGAGCAGACCGAGTCCCTCCTGTCCCTTCTGGACTCTAGTATCGCCGAGTCCCTTCTGGACTCTGGCAGTGCCCCAGCGGCACCCACTCCCACCCCCGCCGAATCTCTGGCGGAGTCCCCTCTCGAGTCCTCTGTGTCCTCGGAGGACTCTGACGCCTCTATGATCAGAGCCGTCACCCGCCAACTCCCAAACTCCCACCCTCCTCCTCTCTCTGAGGACAGTCAGTCCCTCACCCTCTCCCTGCCATCCCTCTCCTCCCCCCACCCTCCTTCCCAGCTCCCTCGTAGCCCCTCCCCCCCCAGCCCCTCTGAAAGTAACCGCTACCGCCGCAATTTGAGACGGTTCAACAAGAAATAATAAATCACCTCCAACAAATACTTCATTTAGTTGTTTCTGACTAACCGTTAAACTGTGCTGCTGCTGACGTGGAAATTGCGTGTTGGCTGCCGGTGTTTTGTTTCGGGGGCCCCCTGCTGGATCTCGGCCGCGCGGCGAATGGCCTGCGCTGTTCGTGGCGCGGCTGATTTGGCGGGGGATTTCTGAAATGGGACGCCGATGGTAGATGAGCGATTTTGCGTTGGCGGCGGCATGATTCCCTGCCAAACCAGATCACACGCCGATGCTGCGCCGCGGTGCGGTGGCTGCTGTGCTGCGGTGCAGTGTCCGCTGCGCTGCGGTGCAGCATGTTAATTTATGTTAAAATCACGCTGCTGCCGACGTGGGGCTGCTTGTTGGCTGCCGGTGTCTTGTTACGGGGGCCCCCTGCTGGATCTCGGCCGCGCGGCGAAATTCGTTGCGCGGCTGATTTGGCGGGGGATTTCTGCGATGGGACGCCGATGGTAGTGTGCGGTCTTGCGTTGGCGGCGGCATGATTCCCTGCCAAATCAGTCTCGCAACGAAAGGTTCCATTGGAATTCGTTGTTCATTTCTTAACGTAATGCTCCTCCCAACCCTCCTCTCCCCTCTGCTCCGCTCTTGCCAAAGCCGAGTATTGAACACCCGCCCCTGATAACATATGCCGATGCTGCGCTGCGGTGTGGTGGCCGCTGCGTTGCGGTGCGGTGCTCACTCCACTGCGCTGCGGTGTGGTGTCCGCTGCGCTGCGGTGCAGTATATTAAATCATGTTGCTGCCGACGTGGGGTTGCGCGTTGGCTGCCGGTGTCTTGTTGCGGGGGCCCCCTGCTGGATCTCGGCCCCGCGGCGAGGGTTTCTGGCCGTGGCGTGGCTGATTTGGCGGGGGATTTCTGCGATGGGACGCCGATGGCTGATGTGCGATTTTGCGTTGGCGGCGGCATGATTCCCTGCCAAACCAGACCACTCGCCGATGCTGTGCCGCGGTGTGGTGGCTGCTGCGCTGCGGTGCAGTGTCCACTGCGCTGCGGTGCAGTATCCACCCTGTCAAACCTTTTTTACACTGTTAGGTGATAGTTATCTTGTATTGATAGGTCCCCTCTTAGATTATTTCTACCAAACACGTTTAGCTAAACAAATATAACAGGGGTTTTTTGCCTTGCGCATTTTTGGCCCACCGCGCAGGTTTTTCCCCTTTGCCTTAGACGCTGGGTTTTTTATTATTTAGGACTTTTCGCCCAGCTAAACACACCCCACAACCAGGTCTCGCCGAGGCGCCGGAGCTAGGGAGACTGGCAACAGTCTCCCGCTGTTGCAATGACGGCACCCCACGGCTCCATCAACTCTGACACTGTACAAGTATTCTGTTCTGTGTGTGTATGAAATATATTGTGTATGTATGTGTCTCGTGTTTTATTTTAACTTTGACTTTGAACGAAATACTTAACGTAAGATAGACTTTAGATTTACTGTGAAGAATTCACTTAACGTAAAATAGCTACCCTATTCCCTTTTTTGCTCGGGTTCCCATAAACCGACTAACGTAACTCTTTGCCTGGCAAATTGCCAGAAGTACTTTCCCCAAACCCGGGATATGGCTATAGGCCGGTCCGGGTAAAAAAAAAAAAAAAAAAAAAAAAAGCCAAATTCGAACATTGAAAAATGGCGCGCACAAAGCAGACCGCTCGCAAGTCCACCGGTGGCAAGGCGCCGCGCAAGCAGCTGGCCACCAAGGCCGCTCGTAAGAGCGCGCCGGCCACTGGCGGCGTCAAGAAGCCCCACCGTTACCGTCCCGGCACGGTGGCGCTGCGTGAGATCCGCCGCTACCAGAAGAGCACCGAGCTGCTGATCCGCAAGCTGCCGTTCCAGCGTCTGGTGCGCGAGATCGCCCAGGACTTCAAGACGGATCTTCGCTTCCAGAGCAGCGCCGTGATGGCCCTGCAGGAGGCTAGCGAGGCCTACCTGGTCGGTCTGTTCGAGGACACCAACCTGTGCGCCATCCACGCCAAGCGCGTCACCATCATGCCCAAGGACATCCAGCTGGCGCGCCGCATCCGTGGCGAGCGTGCCTAAGCACCAGTGCTTGCGCTTGCACACCAACCCCACCCAACAGGTCCTTATCAGGACCAGACACCCGCTAATGGAATACGTCAGGATGTGCGACACGGCCACATTGTTTCCACATGCAAACGTGCATAGGTGACGGGTGTTAGATCGGTATGACATGACAGTCATGCGATACTGATGCTAAGACAGTCAAAAATAAAGCAAGATATTGCTTTTAAATGTGGTTTGGATATTGTCCACATGTCTTTGTTTGAATTTAAAGAGAGAGAAATTTAAAAAAAATGCGAGATAGCAGCCGTCGTGTAGCCCTTGCCATTTGCTATCTATTGACTTCTTTCTGTTGAATTTTGCGCAAAATATGGCATTTGTACGGACGGTCTGTTAAACTATATTATACATCCTAAAAGTTTTTCCTGTGATATGAGGGCTATTTTTTTTTCTCTCGGGACTCTTGGGTCCGCCCGCCCCGTGATTCAACAGTTTGTGATTCAACGTGCAAAGTTGTGACCACTTTAATGATAAAATAGTCATTTTCAGGGTTGAAATCGGTACTCGCAAACGACGATTGCACGCAGAACGCTGATCCGAGCACCATTTTGCAGGCGAGTGTACAATGTGTGTCACACAACAAAGCTGTGTCGGTGATCACGCATTTCTGCTTCCGCTCTCGGCGGACCCCACTTGTCACACCGCTGCACTTTTTCACAGTCTATATTGCGGAAGGCGAAATCACACGACGAAGGAGCCGACCGCTCTGCACGGAGGCTGGGAGAGAGCACAGAGCCGTCCGATCAGCGCGACAGTCTAGTGAGAACAGAGCGGGAGACATGTTGACAGCGGCTTAAATGCGGCGGCGAGGAAATGAGGGGTCGCGAGAAGGGTTAGACAGGGCAGGGCGCGTAGTGAGACCTGGCGAAAACACGCGAGGCGCGACGCAGCGCGCTGTTTGAACAGGTGGCCCGGCGAGTCGCGGCGCGGGGCACTATCATAACACCACGGGTGTGCCGGGCCGCCGCGCTCACTGCCGGTAGACAATGGCAACCAGCCGGATGTTTCCGAAAACAGCCGACCGGGCCGCGGCTCCTCACACACAGGCGGACAAATACCTCTGCGTCTCACACAGCCTGCCTGGCACGTCCGCTCGACGTGATGAAATGATGACATTTCTTATTCACGGACGTTGCGTGGCTCGACAGAAGCAAAACAAAACACTAGGACACTAACAAATTCAACTTCACGCATGTATACACAAACAAAACGTAACATTCATATACACTAACACGAAACGAAAGTCATACATATCATCATACATAAAAGTGATTACATATGGATTTACAGGATACACTTCTACATGGGACCAGTGTCAACACCATCCATGTGGTGCTATTGTCAGTTTTCATCATATGGTGCAATCATTGGGCAGTCGGTGCCTATGTGAACTGAAGTAACACACTGTCATGCTTAAACTATTATTGTGACCAATTTTCCCTTGCCACACAATTATAACAAATATAGTTTGTTATTCACGGCTTGTGAAGCCTCTTGTGGCGCCTTGTTGGCTCGTGAAGCCTTCTCTGCTTGTGGAGCCTTCTCGGCTTGTGAAGCCTTCAGGTTCAGATTTGTGTATTACACCGCAAATACCAATGAAGGTCCTGGTGGTAACATATAGACAAATATATACATATATTTATATATATGTATATATTTTATATATATATATATATATATATATATATATATATATATATATATATATATATATATATATATATATATATATATATATATATATATATATATATAGTTTGTTATTCACGGCTTGTGAAGCCTTGTCGTCTTGTGAATGAAGCCTGTTCCTAAGGCCTGTTGGTGCCTAAGGCCTGTACTCACCTGTTCAACTCACCTGTTTGGGTTCCTGGTCTCCTCATGGCAAATAGGAAGAAAGACTGTTGGGAACTGACAGATGGGAAATGGAACCCATAAAGGAAAAGACACGCCAGCAACTCCGAGACACATGACAAGACAGGAGAGCCATAAACCAATGTGCAGTGGTCTGGAGCAGCTGGATAGATGCGACATGAAACTAGCACGGTTGCATGCAAATCAACACAGAGAAGTTTAGACAGCAAGTGAGATTAGACAATGGATAATATTTGGGGATATAGGAGGTAAGGAGTTCCTTGCTCATGCTACAGAAGATATGCATACAATGTGTCAAAAAAAAAAAACAGAGTTTCTGCGAGTAGTGCCTTGAATGATTATGATTGTAAGTTCTCCTTGCATACCACCTGTTCAGGAAGAGAGTTCCAAACCCTCGCACAACGCACAGAAAAACATATTTGCCTGATGTCTGTTTGGGTGCGTGGGTGGCTGATGTTGTACATATGACCGCTTGTGCAAGACTGAGGAGCCAGTATGAAGAGATCGGTGACAGAAATGGGCCTCTTGCCATGGAAGATTTTCCAGTATTGAATAAGATTGGCACGGAGAAGCCTTCCTTGTACAGAGTACTTTTCGGCTTCTTCTCAACCTTTCTACCTTCTCGGCTTGTGGGGCCTTGTTGGCTTGTGAATGAAGCCTTGTCGTCTTTTGAATGAAGCCTTCTCTGCTTGTGAAGCATTCAGATTCATGTATTACACCGCAAATACCAGTGAAGGTCCTGGTGGTGGTGGTGGCTGCACATGTACCGTCTTTCGCGATTAAAGATTCATAGTGGGTCCAACACATTTGTTAACTGTTCCATAGTATTACATTCTACAATGCTTTGGGCTAATATATTCCATTCTCGTATTGTTCTAGGAAAAAATGAGGTATGGTATGAAAGAAGTCGGGACTGTATATTAACCTGATCTTCCATTGGTGATCTCTACGTCCTAAGTAATTTGGTCTGGCAATAATGTTGTCAACATTTACTTTACTGGACTCAGTTTGAAAGGATTGGTCAAACTAGGGACCTTAACAGTTCCCTTGGCCTTTTGGGGACATTTACTAAAGACTCTATTTGCAAACCTTAGGACCCGATTGCCTTTCCCTATCATTTTTGATATATGCGCATTCCACTTCATATTGTCTGATATTAATAGGTACACCAAGGTACTTTTTATTGATTTACAACTTGAATTAGACTTCCATTTTTTAACATACTGTGGTAGTGTTACTGGCCTTATTTTGTGACATTCGCATGATTGCACACTTAGAAACATTCAAGTGCGCAATCATTGGATTGGATAGAAACGTGGCTTTCAGGACGCCAGCAAAGGGTTATATTGAATGGGTGCCAATCACAATGGAAGGAGGTTCTCAGTGGGGTTCCACAGGGCTCAGTCCTGGGCCCATTGCTTTTTATAATATTTGTGAATGCAATTGAGAACAGTATAGACAGCAAAGTCTTGAAATTTGCAGACGATCTAAAAGTTGTCAGGATTATTAGAGGAAAACATGATCAGGATGTTTTTCAATCAGATCTGGACAAGCTAGTTGAGTGGTCTGAAGCATGGCAGATGAAATTCAATTTGAGTAAATGTAAGATTATGCACGCTGGACGGGTTAGCAGTAAACATAGGTATGAAATGGGTGGGCAGAAAATGGAGCAGATTGAAAAGGAAAGAGATTTAGGTGTCGTGGTAAACAATAGACTATCAGCGTCAGACCAGGTTGTAGAAGCTAGGAAAAAGGCACTTAGAATGCTAGGGGCCATTAACAGAAATGTTTCCTACAAGAGTGAAAAGGTAATAACAAAACTGTATTGTGCATACGTTAGACCACATTTGGAGTATTGTGTACAAGCCTGGTCTCCAACATATGAGAAAGATTGCTGGTTGTTAGAAAGAGTTCAAAAAAGGGCAACAAAAATGATTAATTGTCTTGGTAGTTTACCTTATGAAGATAGATTAAGGAAATTGGGTATGTTTTCACTTAGATATAGAAGGCTAAGAGGAGATCTAATTGAAGTCTTCAAATTTGTAAATAGTCAGCATTCTGGATATTTAAAGGGTATGTTTGAGTTCAATAGGGAAAATCGAGGTAGAGGTCATCAGCATAAACTCATTATGAAACAAAGTAGGACTAGGCTATGACAGTCATTTTTCAGTAGAAGGGTTGTAGGACATTGGAATATGCTACCAGGGGATGTCGCTGATGCAGTGACACTTGCTTCCTTCAAAATTAGATTAGATAAATACTTTACAGAGAAGGGATTAGTTCATAAATACTCGTGGGATTAGCCTTCTTTTATGCAGGTAGAGTAAGGTGATTTGAAGGGGCGAGACTGGTGGAGGGGGGTGCAACCTCGGATGGGCCCAAGAGGCTCTTTGTTGCACTTTTCTTTTATGTCTTTATGTCATGCGAATGTCACAAAATAAGGCAGTAAGCCTTGTCGGCTTGTGAAGCTGAAATTGTGCTGCCTTTTTTTTTAAGTAGCCAAGTATACAACAATTATACGCATGCTTTAAAAAGTTATTTTTAATTACTTGAGAAATTTGGGAAATAATGATGTTTTGATGACGTCATGTTGTTGTTTTTGGAAAAACGATAAATGTTTGAAAAATCGTAGAAAACAGAGCTTTGAAGCAAATTGCAAACGCAATTAAGCAAATATATAAAATTTAATTTGCTTTAAAATGGCACTCTCGGATTTGCGAAATTTTGGGTTTTTGACCCCCAAAATGATAAAAAAGTGATTTTTGGGGAACATCAGCACAAAATCAAAATTTTCGAAGATGTCAAAAAAACGGAATACATATGAGATAACTGAGTATGGACAATGCTCAAACCATATTTCAAACACATATCTCCATTTTTGACCGAGTGATGGCTCCATAAGTGTAAGAAATTCATGACGTTATTTTTTTAATAACTTTTTGGGAATTTGTTGACCAGATACGAATAAATAATGACCTTTTCTGTATTTCTGAGACCAAACTGGTCTAGGAACAGCTTTTTTATTTACATTTATCAATTTCTCATTTTGAGGTTTTCTGACAGAGCAAAATCGCTGTTCTGGACTGTACTGGAAGGTCACTCGTTGACCCGAAACCTAGAAATTGCATACCGTTAGATTCCGAACATGACAGGCCAACCCCCTTCAAATGCCACGTGACCATAACGGGGCGGAGCATGACCATATATGGCAGGTCCAAAGGTTGATTTTTTTTTGGCGCACTTCGGCCATTGTTTTGCCGCACTATTATTTTGCCGGTGTAGGTATTGATCACGTGATACATTTATTATTGCTAAACAGTCAACTCCTCGTATTAATTTATTACTGACCAATCTGTCAATATTGGTCAGGTCAGTAATACATTCATATGAGGAGTTTGCATCAGCTGAGGGCGGGCTTGGTCACCTGATAAATGCAGCCATGTTTTGTCTGTATTGACTAGGGAGGGTCTAAAAAACTGTCCAGATTAGCAGGCAAGCCCATGCTCCGAAACTACTGGACCGATCTGAGTGATTTTTTCACAATGCAATTCGAACTGGTCGGAATGGGTGCCGTTTGCCTTTTATATACTTCAGTCTAATCTAAATGAACCAAATTCGATAAAAACCTGTAGTTCAATTTGTCAGGCAAGCCTATGCTCCGAGGCTATGGGACCGATCCTTCACCATTCGATCCGGCGTGGTCCAGAACGGTGCCGTTTTGCGTTTTATCCAGATTGGTTCACTCTAAGTGGACCAAATTAGGTCAAAGCCTCCAAAAACCGTTGCCATTGGTATGGAGCTGTCCGCTCCCGAGCTATGCTAATGCAAAATATGAAGGTGAAAATAAATAAAAAAATACCATAAAAAAACTCCAATTATTTGTGCACATCGCCCTATGATTACTTGTGTCCCAACGGGCTGGCATCATACTTCGTTTTACATTAGTGATTACGCTTCCACGATACGCTAAAAATTTCGAAAAAAACAATTTAAAAAAAAAAACTGAATATGTATATTCAGTTCAATGTGAGTTGTAATCTTCCAACAAAACATAAAATTGCTCAATTTTTAAGTGCCACTTTTACCAAGGCGTAAAATATATTCTGAGGCCTTGGTAAAAGTGACAAAAAGAGTCAATTTTGACCTTTACACTGACATATCGCAAAAACTATTTGACCGATTTTCATGATCCGTTCTTTATCCGACTCGGAGTGTTACGTTCGTTTTTTGATCACTTACCTGCTTTCTGAAAATATCCGTTGGAAAAGTAAAAAAAATGAGAAAAAAACAATATGACAAACCTATCATTTTTTATCAAAAAACGTTATACAATAAAAGATGCGAATTTCCATCAGAAATGCTATGGACAAAAGGGATTTGAACCATCTTGATCAACAAAAAAGTTACGGCCTTTTCCGTTTCTACCAAAATCCAAAAAATATATTGTGGAGCTTCCTATGAATATTCGTTACACACCGATATACAGTCGGATTGGAAATTGCACGAGGAGTCTGATTTTTCTTACGGATTGCGAATCGGACAATTGGTTCAAAAGTTATCGCAAGATGCAGGTTAAAAAATAGAGCATGTACGGTCCAGGGCTTTCAGTCATCGGGTACCCTGTCATCATTGTTTGGGCCTTTTTCGGCACCCCCTTCGAAAAGTCGAAATCTAGGTTAAATCGAAAAGCGGTAAGAAGAGTTGGTTAAAGAGATAGAAATCGACCGGAAATGTCAGCCGGATAGGTAAAAAAAAAAAATTATTTCATATCCATTAGACGAAAATGGCATTTTTCACGATAATTATTTCTTATAACGATGGTAGGATAAACAAATTGGTAGTAGTTAATTAAAGAACAAAACCAGTTTCGGAAAGGTCAATGGTGGGCTACCTTTTGGTGTGGAAACTAGAAGTCCTTAAACCCCCTCAAACAAACAAAAATTGCCGGCAATACTGATCGGTTAGCCGTACTTCCCGGCGCTACAGCGCTCAGAACGAATGAAATCCATGATCGAAGTGTTAAGTGTCGTTACAAAGGCCATACACATCATGTACACTCGATATTCCGAACGTGTTTCCGTGGAAATGCAATTTGAATATTGTGCTTTTAAAAGGAAACCGGACCCTGGCGGGATACACTGCACCGTCATACACGGGAGTACTGCGGTACAGTATTTATATCGTCCGCGGGACATTCGTCCTTCGTGACGGCTGTCAAGCTGCATGGTCAGAGATCTGAAGTCGCGTGAACGGGGAAAGATTGCCGATCTGGCCGATAGATTGGCAGGCACAGCGCTGGCCGGCCGGGATAATACTGCCCTGAAACGTGTTGCCGTGGGGGGGCAAGGGAAAATGGACACGGCACCCGGTAATGTTCCAGTGCGTTCACCAATCCATGTACTAACGGGCCCGATGCTGCTTTGACTCATGATCGGACGGGAACTGGTATTTTCAGCATGTATGGTCGTTGCCGATGGTCGACGATGTGTGAGGTCGCGGTTTGTTTTGATGAGTGTGGCCTCAGAAAGGATGAGAATGCTGCCATATATAGAGCAACTTTTGAACAAACAACTGTTGTGTTAACGCAGAAAGATCATCAGATGTTCTATTGTAAAGATGATTCAATCATTTTGACTAATTTTTGTTTTTCGAAATTCCAAAACGCCGAAAACTGTCCTCACTCAACAAACAAAATGTGGAAAACGGGCAAACAAGCAAAGACGAATATTCAAATTTGTATTGCTATCTGTATACGCAGCTCGCACGGGATCGGAGACGAGCCAAAAATCACATGCATTGTTTGTATCGTCACTTATGAAATGGCGCAAACTCGGGTTTTGGCAGAAGCGCTCCCTTTCAGCTCCATTATCAAGGCTCTTGTACGAACAATTTCCCCATTGTCTTGTTTGTTGTGCACAATTATAATGACGATGCATTATTTTACTCGTGACATCCTTTCCATGTACAAAAAAGCACTGAGCTCTGAGAGAGGAGAATATAATCCTAACAGGCATTTCCACTTTTCTCTCGAAACAGGCAAAATAGGTTGGAGCGCGACGCAAACCTACCCCGCTAACAAAAATAGTACTCCCGAGTAGCCACATTTGGGATATAATCGCAGGGGTCAACCCAACCGAAGTGCAATGGAAAGGGCTCGTCTGGGGGAAAACCGCCTCGTGATCACGTATGTGTCCCTCATGAGCAGGTAGTATGAGTCGCGGCGCGATCTTTTTCGTACATGTAGTCTCCTGACTCTGGCAGTTTGACCTTCCGTTAGATGCTCTGACAGGGTACATGTCAGATAGATGTATTACATGTCCCTAATGTGAAGCTGACAAACAGTATTGTAATGCGATACAGGTCATCGCATTTGAAATATACCAATGTCTGTTTGTCGTTGATTTAAGATAATTTACCAATATATCATGCAAAAGTTAGCCGCTCTTGGACAAGCGCCATCTGTGAAATGCCTATTGGACTTAAGGTCTGTTTTTCCTGATGAGTAATACTGGGGTTATATATACATTCTAGAGGCATATTCAACAAAGAAGTATAGTAATTACACATGTTTGCGATTACAAACGCTAGCAAATATTGCAAACCTCATAAAAGACATTTCACAAACATTCGCAACCCTCTGAATTACCGATTGTACAGAAAATTGTAACACAAATGTTAGTAAAGAACAGCAAAAGCTTAATCATGAACGTTTGTATTGCACATTGATGCTAGTGACAAAATAATTTGATTGCTAACAAATTAATTAACAAATATTGAAATTGTGTTATTTTTTTATCAATTATAAATTAGTTTTCAGGGAGAATAATCTTTTATTAACATTCATCGGGAATGCTAACTCGGATCGTAAATAAATCTTGGTAAGTCAGTT
>JAXIVJ010004495.1:45000-77500 GCA_036785665.1 Chirona hameri | reverse complement strand
CACAACTATTACGGACTATTACGGATGATTCCAGTGGGATGTTGGGGCCGTTAATTCTGGCTCATTCGAATGTGTGGTTGCCCCCACACACAGTAAGCGGAACGCTGGGGATCGCCATTACCTGATCTGTTGCTGTGGGTAGCCTGATTCTGATTGTCTGATTATATCCCGTGTGTTTTGGGTATGTACACTGAGTTTCGTCATGCGGTACGTTTCGCCTGCATACTTAGCTTTACGTCGCGGGAGCGGTGTAGCCCGGTACTGGAGCCCGGTAAGAGTCCATGCTCTTCCCTCGTTTATCGATGTCGGTATGCTACTGTGAGTTAAGACACGCTTCGATTCTGAATCATTCTTTAATTTCCAACTTGACAAGCTTGACAGTTTGAAACAAAGAATACAGCAAAAGACGCGGGAAGGGGAACACGCGATGCATTCATCACAATCGCACAGTAGGGTCGTATAGTGGGGAGAGTCACCGGGCGCCCGGTTGGAGCTCGGCGGGTTCGCCCCACTGCACTAAACTCTGGCCGACCCCGCCACTAAATCGGTCCTATTGACCGAAAGCGCTCTGAACTTAAAACAAAACATAAATACACCGTCACCCATGAACAAGTGACCAGGAGTGACCCCTGCCTCGATTCTAACAACTCACAGCAACTTACGTTAACACCAGAGAACTCTAACAAATGCAAAGTCGCGGCACGCCCAGCTAAGAAATGGAAAGCAAACTTAAATAGGCAAAACGAAGGGTGGAGGGGGATGCGTTAGGTAAATTAATCTACTACAAATGAAGGCGGAAAGTAGTCACCTCTGAAATCAGCAGGTGACTGCGTCTACGTTACCCTCAAGCCATGCATTTGCACATTTGTGTCCGTCAATCGTGCTACTGCGGCGATAACTTGCTCGGTGCCGGGGGGGGGGGGGGGGGTCGTGCTACTGCGGCGATAACTTGCTCGGTGCCGGGGGGGGGGGGGTCGTGCTACTGCGGCGATAACTTGCTCGGTGCCGGGGGGGGGGGGGGTCGTGCTACTGCGGCGATAACTTGCTCGGTGCCGGGGGGGGTCGTGCTACTGCGGCGATAACTTGCTCAGTGCCGGGGGGTCGTGCTACTGCGGCGATAACTTGCTCGGTGCCGGGGGGGGGGTCGTGCTACTGCGGCGATAACTTGCTCAGTGCCGGGGGGTCGTGCTACTGCGGCGATAACTTGCTCGGTGCCGGGGGGGGGGGTCGTGCTACTGCGGCGATAACTTGCTCGGTGCCGGGAGAGGGGGTCGTGCTACTGCGGCGATAACTTGCTCGGTGCGGGGGGGGGGTCGTGCTACTGCGGCGATAACTTGCTCGGTGCCGGGGGGGTCGTGCTACTGCGGCGATAACTTGCTCAGTGCCGGGGGGTCGTGCTACTGCGGCGATAACTTGCTCGGTGCCGGGGGGGGGGGGGGGGGTCGTGCTACTGCGGCGATAACTTGCTCAGTGCCGGGGGGGTCGTGCTACTGCGGCGATAACTTGCTCGGTGCCGGGGGGTCGTGCTACTGCGGCGATAACTTGCTCAGTGCCGGGGGGGGGGGGGGGTCGTGCTACTGCGGCGATAACTTGCTCGGTGCCGGGGGGGGTCGTGCTACTGCGGCGATAACTTGCTCGGTGCCGGGGGGGTCGTGCTACTGCGGGCGATAACTTGCTCGGTGCCGGGGGGGGTCGTGCTACTGCGGCGATAACTTGCTCGGTGCCGGGGGGGTCGTGCTACTGCGGCGATAACTTGCTCAGTGCCGGGGGGGGTCGTGCTACTGCGGCGATAACTTGCTCGGTGCCGGGGGGTCGTGCTACAGCGACGATAACTTGCTCGGTGCCGGGGGGGGTCGTGCTACTGCGGCGATAACTTGCTCTGTGCCGGGGGGGGGGTCGTGCTACTGCGGCGATGACTTGCTCAGTGCCGGGGGGTCGTGCTACTGCGGCGATAACTTGCTCAGTGCCGGGGGGGTCGTGCTACTGCGGCGATAACTTGCTCGGTGCCGGGGGGGGGGGGTCGTGCTACTGCGGCGATAACTTGCTCGGTGCCGGGGGGGGTCGTGCTACTGCGGCGATAACTTGCTTGGTGCCGGGGGGGTCGTGCTACTGCGGCGATAACTTGCTCGGTGCCGGGGGGGGTCGTGCTACTGCGGCGATAACTTGCTCGGTGCCGGGGGGGTCGTGCTACTGCGGCGATAACTTGCTCGGTGCCGGGGGGGGTCGTGCTACTGCGGCGATAACTTGCTCGGTGCGGGGGGGGTCGTGCTACTGCGGCGATAACTTGCTCGGTGCCGGGGGGGGTCGTGCTACTGCGGCGATAACTTGCTCGGTGCCGGGGGGGGGGTCGTGCTACTGCGGCGATAACTTGCTCGGTGCCGGGGGGGGGGGGTCGTGCTACTGCGGCCGATAACTTGCTCGGTGCCGGGGGGTCGTGCTACTGCGGCGATAACTTGCTCGGTGCCGGGGGGGGGGGTCGTGCTACTGCGGCGATAACTTGCTCGGTGCCGGGGGGGAGTTGTGCTACTGCGGCGATAACTTGCTCGGTGCCGGGGGGGGGGTCGTGCTACTGCGGCGATAACTTGCTCGGTGCCGGGGGGGTCGTGCTACTGCGGCGATAACTTGTTCGGTGCCGGGGTGGGGGGGGGGGGTCGTGCTACTGCGGCGATAACTTGCTCGGTGCCGGGGGGGTCGTGCTACTGCGGCGATAACTTGCTCGGTGCCGGGGGGGGGGGGTCGTGCTACTGCGGCGATAACTTGCTCGGTGCCGGGGGGGTCGTGCTACTGCGGCGACAACTTGCTCGGTGCCGGGGGGGGGGTCGTGCTACTGCGGCGATAACTTGCTCGGTGCGGGGGGGGGGTCGTGCTACTGCGGCGATAACTTGCTCGGTGCCGGGGGGGTCGTGCTACTGCGGCGATAACTTGCTCGGTGCCGGGGGGGTCGTGCTACTGCGGCGATAACTTGCTCGGTGCCGGGGGGGGGGGGTCGTGCTACTGCGGCGATAACTTGCTCGGTGCCGGGGGGGGGTCGTGCTACTGCGGCGATAACTTGCTCGGTGCCGGGGGGGGTCGTGCTACTGCGGCGATAACTTGCTCGGTGCCGGGGGGGGGGGGTCGTGCTACTGCGGCGATAACTTGCTCGGTGCCGGGGGGGGGGGGGGTCGTGCTACTGCGGCGATAACTTGCTCGGTGCCGGGGGGGGGGTCGTGCTACTGCGGCGATAACTTGCTCGGTGCCGGGGGGGGGGGTCGTGCTACTGCGGCGACAACTTGCTCGGTGCCGGGGGGGTCGTGGTACTGCGGCGATAACTTGCTCGGTGCCGGGGGGGGGGGGGGGGGTCGTGCTACTGCGGCGACAACTTGCTCGGTGCCGGGGGGGGGGGTGGGTCGTGCTACTGCGGCGATAACTTGCTCGGTGCCGGGGGGGGTCGTGCTACTGCGGCGATAACTTGCTCGGTGCCGGGGGGGTCGTGCTACTGCGGCGACAACTTGCTCGGTGCCGGGGGGGGTCGTGCTACTGCGGCGATAACTTGCTCGGTGCCGGGGGGGGGGGGTCGTGCTACTGCGGCGATAACTTGCTCAGTGCCGGGGGGGTCGTGCTACTGCGGCGATAACTTACTCGGTGCCGGGGGGGGTCGTGCTACTGCGGCGATAACTTGCTCGGTGCGGGGGGGGGTCGTGCTACTGCGGCGACAACTTGCTCGGTGCCGGGGGGGTCGTGCTACTGCGGCGATAACTTGCTCGGTGCCGGGGGGGTCGTGCTACTGCGGCGACAACTTGCTCGGTGCCGGGGGGAGGTCGTGCTACTGCGGCGACAACTTGCTCGGTAACGGGGGGGGGGTCGTGCTACTGCGGCGACAACTTGCTCGGTGCCGGGGGGGGGGGGGGTCGTGCTACTGCGGCGACAACTTGCTCGGTGCCGGGGGGGGTCGTGCTACTGCGGCGATAACTTGCTCGGTGCCGGGGGGGGGGGGGGTCGTGCTACTGCGGCGACAACTTGCTCGGTGCCGGGGGGGTCGTGCTACTGCGGCGACAACTTGCTTGGTGCCGGGGGGGGGGGGTCGTGCTACTGCGGCGACAACTTGCTCGGTGCCGGGGGGGTCGTGCTACTGCGGCGATAACTTGCTCGGTGCCGGGGGGGTCGTGCTACTGCGGCGATAACTTGCTCGGTGCCGGGGGGGGGGGGGTCGTGCTACTGCGGCGATAACTTGCTCGGTGCCGGGGGGGGTCGTGCTACTGCGGCGATAACTTGCTCGGTGCCGGGGGGGGGGGGGTCGTGCTACTGCGGCGATAACTTGCTCGGTGCCGGGGGGGTCGTGCTACTGCGGCGATAGCTTGCTCGGTGCCGGGGGGGGGGGCATGAGCCGGGTTAGTAAGGACATTCATTCAAGGTTAGTAAGTACATTTATTCAAAATCGGGCAAGGCAGGTCCTGGTCGAGGCAAGCAGAAGGTCTTTGCTGGAACCTGGTGAGCCCTCCCAGCTAAGCAAAGCTAGTTGCTGTTCGGTCTCACCCAGGTTCCAGCGCCGGTTAGTCGGGGTGGCTTTCGCACATGATGTAATATCAAATGAATGCTACTTCAAGAGGTGGAGGAGAAAAAAAGGTATTCATATTGGTCAAAACCAATATAAACTTCTAACCCTGATTTACTATGTTTTATTTGAGATTATGCACGTTTATGCATGCTTAGGTTGTTTGTTTACGTTAATGTATCTAAGTTTATGTATGACTGGAGGAAATGTTCTTTACTATTTATGTATGCATTCTTTAGATATATCACTCATGTTTGCTGCAGGGAGTTGAGGTGTTAATATGGACCATAGTCTAGGACCAAAACATGATGTAACTCGGTACGATAAGAATTTTCTGTCAAAGGTTATTTTGAAATGATGCCTATTTCTTAATGCAATGCTTGGGGTGTCTGACAATGCAAATAGGGCATCAAGTTCTACAGGAAGGCTTCCAACTTGCGATGTAGAGAGGCTTGCATGTAGACTGCGAAAAAGCAAGCATGAAGGATATAATGCTTTCAGCAAGCATGAAAGCAAGCATATGGAATAAGTAGCGACCGCATACTATCATATATGTGGCAAATTCAGATTCCGCTGAGTTCGGTTACGTCCAGTTATGTTAGGCTGGGTTAGGCCACGCTCGCCTATTTTTCCCAGCTGTATCTTTATTTACCGGATATACTTGTGTTGCGGTTTTGAGGCCTCTACTTTTGCAAGTCTGCATTACAATACCCGCGAAGGCACGAGCGGTGTCACTTCTCCCCACAATGCCGTGACATCTGAAATCCATTGATTGCTTATTTTAGCGAAGAAAGTGTTCCCTGCAGTGCCAGCGCTCCTTAGTAAGGATTAGCCAGTTTAACTCAATTTTCTTTAGTGATTGCCTGCATGTAAGGAAGTAAATGGCCAAAATATGATGATAAGCCGGATTTTCCTATTGACTTGAATTGCGTGCAACGAACTTGTTGGCCAAAGTATGGAGCATTTATCTTGTGAATATCTTGAAATAATAGTTAATTATAGACATTTATTATGAATAGTATGAAATTTCTCCGTTCGACCGAAATGCCACTTCTCGATAAATAAAATAAAAATAAAATTAAATAAATTTGGGTGAATTTATCCTATTTTCATCTCGGCTTCCAACCGAATGCATATGAAAAGCTCGCTTTTTTCACGGATTGCTGCCCTCCAACATGCACACCACTTGGGCTCGATGGATAGCGTTAGTGGGATCAGTTGCAAACAGCAAGTCCGAAATGTAAATCACCAATTCGTTAGCTCCGTCTTTCGGCTCATAAATATTCAACTTCTCCGTCCAGA
The DNA here is from genome assembly GCA_036785665.1 of Chirona hameri. NCBI lineage: Eukaryota > Metazoa > Arthropoda > Thecostraca > Balanomorpha > Balanidae > Chirona > Chirona hameri. Next base: position 71,667 of record JAXIVJ010004495.1, on the reverse strand, counting down.
TTGTGGAGTTCGAGCCTCCCAGCGTCTGGAGTCTGCCGTCAATGTAGCCGATGTTCAGCCAGCTGCGGCCGTCGATATTGTTGACTAGGAAATCAAACTGCTCTTCTGTTTCAAAAGTCGGCAGCGTGGCGTCTGCGCCGAACTGTGCCTTGCAGTAGTCGTTGTCTTGAGACCAGGTAGATGAGGTGTATTTGCCAAACCTGCAGACGATGTAGCGGGCGTTGCCGACCGTGGTCCACGTGGTTTGACCCTCCTGCGCCACGGCCGTGGTCGTCTCAGGAGCGGCGGTCGTCTCCGAGGTCGTCTCGATGGCGGCGGTGGTTGTCGGTTCCGGCAGTGACAGTCGCCCCACGAAGATACGCGTTCCGGCGGCAGCCGTCAGCTGGTGTTGGGCCGGTGCCGCCTCGGACAGCAGCAGGCAGGAGTGTTCGGTCGGCTGGATGGCGACGCAGTCGGCCCGGAGGACGCAACGCACGGCACACTGCGTCACCCCGCCCCCCGGCGCCGTTTGCAGAGGGGTGCCGGTGAATGCCTGGCCGCTGTATATCAGCAGGAACGCTCTGCTAGCGGCTTCCGCCTGCAGGAGGAGCAGCAGCAGCAACAGCGGCAGCAGCAACGGCAGCGGCAGCGGAAGCTGGCCAGGTGTTTCCATCGGTTTTCGCTTCGTCGGCATCCTGGAGGATCTGTAACAGCAGTCACCCGCCATTGACTGGGGTCTCAGCCGAACGCCATTGACTGCAGGGGGGAGGTAATGCCCCCTGGTTATCATCCGAACCAATCGAGACGCGCAAGGCGGCAATCGGAAGGTCTCAATGGGACGCATGTAAAGCATACTTGAAATTTTCCAATTTACGTCACGGTCAGAGGCCTTTTACATAAAACCTACGCAACGGAAAAAGTACGATTTCTCTTAAAATCGTAACTATTCTAAGACATCGTGTTTCACCAAGATCCTAAAAATAAAAAGAACGGTGATGAATTTACGCCGGTGCATGAAGCCGTTCCAAGGGAGTCCTGTTTCATAAAAAAAGATTGAAGAAAAAGTAGTCTGGTTATCACGCCGCATCCGCGCCACCAATGTGAAAATCCTAAACTAGCAAGGACAAATCGATGAAGGGTAGTGTTGCTTTGATTTTGAGGGCTACATTTGGTAAGCATCGGTTTTCTATAGTATTGCTGATAAGGAGCGCGGATAAATGGAGTTTGTCGAGGACGAAGGGGTTCTCCAACTGGAAAACCGTCACCGAAGACGCCCAAGGACATTCCGTCCCAGAATAAATAATAATTAAACATGGAGTGGCCTGTGCCGGGATCATTCCGGTAAATATAACGTCCGTGAGTTAGCGACTTATTCAGCTATGGATTCGGCACAGATTCAGATTTGCCCCAAACCTCGGCCCATAGTCAATTCTGACACGCTGATCACGAATATGACCTTCATTTTGCTGTTCAAGGTCACATTCAAGGTCAAATTCAAGGTCAAAGGACGGGTACCGCATAATGTCCCGAATGTATTGCCGGATCGTTACCAAAGTGGTCGCAGATGATAGACAGGCTCCATATCTAACGTCCGTCACCGTGATTCAGGGGCTACTCAGGATCTCCGCCACGCCTTTGAAATGGGGGGGGGGTCAAGGGAAGCTGAGTGGTCGGCGTTAGCGAAAAGTTGTTGACTGGCGGGGGGGGGGGGGCGTTAACCAAAAAGTTGATGATCTGGGAGGGGGAGGTGCAGTGATCAAAACCGAAAAGCTGTTGAGCATGGTGGGGGCAGAGCGTCAGCGAAATGCTGTTGAGCGGGGGGGGGAGTGGAGTGTCAGCGAAAGCTTGTTCAACAGGGAGAGGTAAGTATGCACCTAACACATAATTATTACAACTGAACACTGATTTATAATTGTTTGTCAGGGAACATTGGGGGGATAATCCCCCCTGGCCCAAGAATGGAGGAAACTTCCCCCCGTCCCCCGTGGCGTGGAGTCCCTGGAATAACTTACACTTAGATAATTCGAATATCTACCACCACCTACATCATCCTCACCTACACCACACCGAAACAGTTCAAACCTCAAACTGAATCTTGTAAATTGTTTACAAAATAAACGCGGATCACCGGTAGAGATGCAAAAATGTCTCCAAAAACAAGAACCGGCACCGCCACTGCCACCGCTCATAAATGAGTTGGCACCGGCATCAAGCCCGGTCACATGTGGCAGCACCCGCCAGGCTCGGCAGCCAGCAATCTGCATGTCTTGACTTCACTATACATTAACAGTATTTTAACCCCTGAATTTGTGCTGAGCCCGGCATGAAACCGACAAGCCTGAGTTCAGACACAGCTTCAAGCCCGCCGGGGCTGAATTTGGGACCGGCGCTGGCTCCGTGGTCCTGAAATTTACATCCCTAATCACCGGGAGGCGGATGAACATCATTTTATAAGACAGTTCCTAACATCAATGCAGATGGTGATAATATTGGTTCTGGACGAATTAAAAAGTATTTCTTATCATAGTTATGCCCAACTGTTGTGTAACCATACTGTAAATAGCTTGGATGCGCTGTTTCTAATTGACACTACTTTATTCTGGATATTACGTCATATCCTAGAATCCGACACATTCTAAGAAAGAAAATAAGAGGTTGGTGAAACACAAATTACGAAGTTTCGTAGAATCTGCTCTTTCTTTGATATTCTAAGATTTACTCCGGCGACGTATATCGTAAGTTTTATGCAAAAAGCCTCTGAAGGTCAGAATCGAGGTATTTGAGTTTATGGGTCGTATTTTCCATCCATAGTCTTGGAATGCACTAGTTGGTTAATCTCAACGCATGTTTTTAAACAGTTTTTGTCTCAGAAATACAGTGTTGATTTGATTTGTTTCTCGTCATTAAAAGCAAAATGGAACGCATTAAAAAAAATAGTTTGCTCATACCTGAGGAACTAAAAGTCAGTAAAAAGGCGGCGATATCATTTTTAAATTTGGTTTGTGTATTGTCCGTACATGGTTCTTTCCTATGTTTCGTTTTTAATTGGATTGTTTGTACATTTAAATAGTTTTGGGGGTCAATACCAATTTGAAGAGAGAGAAAATCGGAGATATCAGTTTTTACCCTATGTAATTTGTTATCTTTCCACATTTATTTTGTATTTTGCTTACAATTTGGACTTTGCACGAACTGTTAAAGTTCTGTTTTTTTTTCTTCACCAAACGCGTGTGTAATGACATTACTAACTTGACCCTATCTCAAAATTTTAGACGCAATTGCTTTATTTTTTGCACAGAAGTGCCTTTCAAAGTGACATGACATTCAATGCGCTGTCGGACCTAACAAAACACGGCCATTTTTAAATGTCGCTCTGTAAAAGAGCATGGTGGCTTATTACTGAGCGGGTGCGAAGCGCCTGTGAGGTTTCTCGTCAACTTACTAGACAGATTTACATTTGACCCGGCCCGGCCCGGCCCGACACGGTCGTACAGACGCTTTCGAAAGCTAATAACTTTGCAACCACTGCTCCGATTGAGATCGGGCTTTCACCATTGGATAGGTCCATCAATTTTTGTTTTGGTATGGTGCGTTCTGATTATGGCGGTACCACAGCGCGTGGCACGCGCAAAAGTGGGGCAGGTCAAAGAGGAAAATCTCGCCTAATGATAGAATCGTTTCATCAAACTGGACCACATTTGGCGTACGCTAAGAGCCAATGACGCCCCATATGTTGCATGCCTAATTTAAACTTAAGGCTTGAGCGCACGTGAGCACGTGGAAGAAATAAGGGTGTCTGGCTTCATCCCTATGATGTATCTCAGAAACTACTAGGCCGATTATGGCGAAATTTGGTGTGCTGCTCCCGATGACATCCTAGCAATATTCCACATGATGAATCAGAAGTTACATGGCACATCCGCATGTGCGGACACCTTTTTATATCTTCGAAACTACTGGACCTATTGAGCTGACATTTTGTATATAGGTTAGGGCATGACTATTAGCTGATTTAGACATGCCGAGGCATACACCAATATGCACGTGCGCACGTGCGCCACCGTATTCCAGAGCTCGGAAACTACTGGACCCATCGCGGTGAAAATGTGCATACATGCTAAGGAAGGGTTGTTAGGTTTGCGCTTGGTGGAACCTATGAGGTGTGATTGCGTAGATTTGCGTAGATTTGCGTAGATTTGCGTAGATTTGCATTTAAATTAGGAAATGCGCCGTTTTTTGGCCGACTTCAGGCGATTTGGAGGCTGGCCCTTCGGAATCCCTGGATACGCCAGTGACCATAAAACATGGGGGGGGGCGAGGGCCACTCAAAAAGTATATAAATCAACACCTATGCCTGTAGCTATATATCAAGTAATCTAAGGGCGTAAAGTATTGGAGGGGGCCGAGAGCACGTCATTGGGGGGAACTCAACATTGGAGGGGGGAGGGGGCGAGTGCCCCCCCCCCCCCCCCCCCCCAAAAGTATATAAATCGACACATATGAGTCCTTCGGTCATCTCATGTCAGGTCACCAGGTCACGTTAAAGGGAATAGTACACCTTGGGAAAAGTACGTGGAATAATGGAAAAGAGTGTCCTGATTACGGTTCTGGCATTCGTTTTTGCGAGAAAAAAGTACCAATTTGTCATAATTTGGAAAATATTGATATTAATACAAATAACGTCACAATAATCTTGCGTCACCAAAAAGAGTTGTGACGTCATACCGGCAAAAGTCTATCCTTTAATCAGAATATGTAAGCAACACTAACAACCTCATTCGCTGGGTCGCGACTCGTGAGTATATTGGTCGTGATTGAAAATGTGTGAATGTTTACACTATGGCCTTGTATGAGTAGAGTTGGAGTGGCGTTGCGTGAACACATACTCATAATGTTCATGTGCATAAATAAATGTGATATACCTACCCACAAATATGTTTATATGCGTGTTCATCGGTGTGGTGGATGTAAATAAATATTGTAGCTACCAGTACTATCCACCCATCACAAGGTGTACCTTTTCAAGACGAGTGTGGACATTATTTTCAATTGGAAATCCAATGAAAATTGACAAAGTTATGGCCAATAATATTTCTAGCTCATGAACACATAATGCGTTTCGGTGGCGGCCGGTCCAAATAGCGAAAACGTTGTTCTAATATCCTGGCGAAAACGAAGTGCGGTAGGAATACTAATGACGTATACGAAACGTTTTCGTTTTGAGATTTTGAGATTTGGAGATTTGGAGATTTTGGAAACGTTTTCAGATTTGGAGATTTCTCAGTACTCCCGACAATCTGGCTATCTCAGTTAAAAACTAATGTTAAAGGTGTACTATTCCCTTTAAGTGACGCCACCTCCAAAAATGCTTGGGGTCGTGCTCCAGGCACAGTGTTTAAGTAATCTGTTTGAAACCCATATAATTTAATAAAGTCATAAAAACATACAAATCTGTCATCTCGGATTTTTCGGGAAAATGAATCATCATCTACGGAAAAAAAGAAAATGTTATAAATCCACAGGCAATTGCTAAATTTGCCCGATAGGTATTCATCAGACCCACCATTCTTGACAACTGATGACACCATTCTTGATACCATTCTCGTGGCAAATGTAAATATTCATGCAACCTGTTTGCCCTGTGACCTCTACGACTCTGGTGACCCCGAAGCAGAGTTCGCCACAGGCCGGGCTGGCCCTATGGGCCATGGCCCTGACCTGGGCTGGGCCTGGGCCGGGCCTCAACTTTAAGGAAATAATCGGGCTCTGGGCGGGCCTGGGCTGAGAATGCTGAAGTAATGCGCGTAAAGTAATGCGCGTTAAAAATATTTTAACCAGCAATTCACTTCCACAGCAACACACTGTTGCTGTGGCTGTGGATTTTTGTTTTTTTGGTTTATAGTTGGTTCATTGTTTCATATTTATAGTATGCAAGTAAATATGATAGGATAATGATTGAAAATTTTGTGAAAATAATGATATGCTTAATCTGAACGGGCCGGACCGGGCCTGGGCCTTACTATTATGAGTTTGACCGGGCCTGGTTCGGGCCTGGGCTTGGTGTTCATGGGCACGGGCCGGGCCAGGCTGGGGGTTGGTGGGCCCGTGACGAACACTGCCCCGAAGTCATGCGTACCTTTTCGTCAATAACTTTTGATAGAAGCAAAATAAAGCAATGGGGTTGTATCATTGTGTTTGGCTCGCTGTGATGCTTTGATATCAATATGGCATTGTGGCCTTGACCTGACCTCAGGTCAGGTCAATTTTCGGATATTATCTAACTAGGTCACGTTATATATCACTCGACGCAGCTCAACGAGAAAAACAATGGTGTAAGTCGCATCACGTTTTCTTGCTTGTCAAAAGTTATTACCAGAAAAGTGTCATTTTTTTCAAATTAAATATTGACATGGGGTCGAATATGATTGAACGGTGTTACGGTGCTGACAGCAAATTAAATTACCATTTCGATTTTTCAGCGTATCGCTAGCCCTTTTAATTATCGAGATAAAAAGTGTTCTGGAATGAAAACTCATATATGTATGGCCGAAAGTTGACCTTTGGTGACTTCTGGTGAACTCAATATTGACCTGATCTAAAACGTGATTGAAGCACTTTCGATAGAGCTTGTCTGGAGTTATCTAGCGCTGTTTTGCGTTTGTCGCCACGCTGCATGGTTTTCGAGATCTTCGGGGGCTGTTATCGGCCCCCTGTCGAATTGAGGCCGTCGCGAACCCCCCTCGGTGCGCATGTTAAAAATATTGTATGATCATGCATCTTGAATTTATGACGTACACACAAGTTAGGCGTACGTATGAGTTCGATTAACTTTTTTAGTACAGAGAAACAGAGAAACGAACCTTGATGGGCCGCTCGCCAAGTCGAACATATGCGGTTTGTTTTCCATACCGATATATACATACGTTTACTTTGACCAGCAGTAGACAGTAGTTTCATTGTTTTAACTTGCCTAGTGGCTAAATTGAAGTAGGATACATATACGACGTGCTATTAACAGCGGTGTCGATTTTTCAAAACTGTTGGGGGGGGGGGGGGGCGAACACATTGGCGGATCCAGCCTCTCTCCGTGGGGGCATCTTTTTGTGGCTAAAAGGTACGCCTATTTTTATCCTCTGCGGATTTGGGTCGGTCACCTTATTGTGTTATTCTAGCTTAAGAAATTCACTTTTCAAATTCACAAAAATTGACTTTGTTATTTTTTTTCCCAAAAAAAAATATGTTGGTTTTTATTTTCTGGGGTCAAGAACACAAACTTTTGCGAATCCGAGATTGACATTTTTAAGAGAATGTGATTTCCTCTCCTTTAGCGTGTTTTTGTGTGTGCAATTTGCTTCAAAATGATATTGTCTACGATTGTTCAAACATTTATCATTTTTCCACCAAAAATGGCATGATATGACGTCAAAGTCATTATCTCCCAAAACACTGCATCAATTGCATTGTAATTTGGTGAGAAGACGTAGAATTTATGCAGCATGAGGTACTGAAAGTTTGACGTTGATATCTATCATATTTTTCAAGTTATTGAGAAAATCAAGTTATTGAGAAGTTAATGAGAAGAAAAAAATTGAGAAAAGTTAAATGAGAAAAGAAAGTGTCACCGGGGCTGCTTGAATTGCATCAAGTGTGCTGTTTTGTCTATCATTGAAAGCAAGGGATACATACAAACTTCAAATTAAATCACTCTAGAGAAGAAAAAACTTCCGTTTTTATGAAGTTTTCTCCTAAGCTCATTGTTTTTCACTTTCAGTGCAGGGAACGCGCGGGGGGCATACTTGTATTGAATGACCCTCTCAGATTCCTGTATTCCTGTGGGGGGCATTTTCCCCTGATGCCCCCCCCCCTGGATCCGCCAGTGCCAGCAATTACCATTTACCGCCAAGGAAAGCCTCTGCCAGACACTTCATGGAATTCATTTTCCCATTTTCCAAATTTATAAAAGCAATTGCGAAAGTTGTGTCATGCCGCGAAGCGGCGCGAAATTTCCCGGTTTTTGACTGTGGTTAGCTGAATTTTGATAGCTGCAAAGACAATGTTTACGATTTTACGATAAATTTGGAACTCGCGGTGGGGGGATGCATATTTGTATTGAATGCCCCCCCCCCCCCCCAGATTCCTGTGGGGGGAGGCATTCACCGCTGATGCCCCCTCCCCGTGGATCCGCCAGTGGCCGAACAGGGACGGATCTAAGGGGAGCCTATCAGCGCCATGGCTTTACCGAAACCCCAAAATCGGCTGAAAACTCACACATGTTAAAGAAATTATAGGCAACTTGTACAAAAGACATTATTTGTAATCAATTCATAATGCAGACGAAATCTCATGAGTTTTGGAATTCTGCCGGACGAACCCTCAAATCAACGTTTTGGGCCGGTCTGCATCCGCCAGAAGGCCCGAGTCCTTACTTGGAACCCTTACTTAGTAAAACGGCAATGTTAACCTGCCATTGACTGGGGTGGGGGGCAAATATCTCCCCCAGACGAATTTTCGCAATAACTAAAAAAACAGTAGGATATCAACGTGAAACTTTGGGTACCTTCTCCTGCACCAATTTTACGTCTTCTGTGCATGAATGAAGAAATTTTGTCGGAAAAAATCGAGATATAATTAATTTAGTGACGTCACTACACACGAGTTTGGCGAATAAAAAAAATCAGCTAAACTTTAAGAGATCATAGAAAGTCTATATTTTGATCAAAATGCAATACAAAAGATGTCGGAAAATAGACAATGTCAAGAGCTACAAAGGAGATTCCCGGATTTGTGAAAACTTTGGTTTTTGACCCCTAAAAAAAAATCATTTAAAAGAAATTTGAAAAATGTTCGGAAAAATGCCCTGAAAATCGAACATTGTAAATATGTTGAAAATTCACCGGATTTCGCATCTTTATACATAAAGAGGGGTTTAAACAAACTTGTCTTAATGAAAGCTGCGTAGACTTTCTTTTTAACTAGGAAACGTGTCAATTCGTTGCCCATTTCAGGCGGTTTGGTAGGCTTGTCGCTTTGCCCCTCTTGCATCCACCAGCGGCCAAAAACATTAGGGGGAGGGGCGAGCGGGTACCATTGGGGGGGGGGGGGAGGGGGCGAGGGTACCATTGGAGGGGGTCCGAACTCAACATTGGGAGGGGCGAGGGCCACCCCAAAAGTATATAAATCGATACCTATGGCTACTAAACATCTGACTGGACCGAAAATGGATTAACATTCTATTTGTAAAGCACTGAACCTAAAAGCTATGAAACCGGATTTGTGAAAATTGCACTGAAGTTCACGAACGTACCAAAAGCCATAAACATGCAAAGTATTAGGACACACTGAGACACATTCGGAAAAGTGTTAAACACAACGAAGCATACCTACAGGTTTATAGAAATCGATGATGCATGCAATTCATTATTTTGAAAGTTGGCACCATTGAGACCTTAAAGAGAATAGGTCACCTTTAATGGGATTTTGGACTGAGATGGCAGATTTGTAGAGCAGATCGAAAAATGGGTTGTGGTGAAATAATTACCTCGCTACGCTAAGTAATTTCGACACAGGACTAGTGGGCCCCTTTTAGAAGACTCTGTTTCGGGGCGGTTTCGGGGCACCGAAAGACTTCCCCGTGCCCCGGAACCGCCCCGAAAAAGTCTTCTAAAAGGGGCCCACTAGTCCTTTGTCGAAATTGCTTAGCGTAGCGAAGTAATTATTTCACCACAACCCATTTTTCGATCTGCTCTACAAATCTGCTATCTCAGTTCAAAACCTCATTAAAGGTGACCTATTCCCTTTAATATCGTATTGTATCGCTGTCAGCGAAATAAAAGCAATGCTGACAATCACATTGCTCTTTCATGCTTTGACAAAAGTAATTTCCGAAAAAAACAATGACATGTTTGTTTAACATGTTCAAATTCAATAACCTTTCAAGGCCAAGGCTATTGACCTCAGGCCAAATCTGATGGAATATGTTATATAGCATAGGTAATTATCCTTAAAATGGCGTCAACCCCCCGTCGTTATCTTTTTTCATTTTCCGAGATACTTACGGTTTTGTAAAGGATACCCATATAATGCCTAAACTTAAACATATGTGGCATGTGACCTCAATATTCACCATGGCCTAAAAATGAAATGTTTTCGATAGAGGTTGTCGGAAGCTTGATGGAGCTAGTCCACTTGTTGCTATCTAGTGTAGTTTTCGAGATCATAGGGTGGAGGTTTTCACCCCCCCCCCCCCCGCCGCCGTTCGTGAGATCTTGGTGCACCGTCAATGTGCGACTTTGAATAAATTAAAGCGAATTATTTTTAAAGGAATGACCAGAAACGACTGCACAAATAAATACAGTTCGGGTTGACCGAAAAACTTCTGTCACATAGTTAACTAATGCTTTGGCTTTTGACCAACCCAAAATTTAGGTGGGGAAGGGGGGATACTGGATGCCACCTCACCCCCCTCGGTTGTTCGGGAATAACTCACGTATGTATCAACCGATTGGGATGAAACTTTCCGTACCCTACTTTTTAACAATTTGACACATAGCTACTATGAAATATTTAACTTCCATGACCCGTGACCTGTTTCTCAAGGTCATGTCCGACCCAACTGGCGTCCCGTAGTATCGATGCTTGTAACTTGTGCAGTTTCCGAGCGTGTGTTGCTCAGGAGCATATGCACAGGTGTTACCAGGCGACATTTATGATTTCCACTAAGATCGTGACCTCCCATGACCTGAGATGACTTTGTTGGACTCTGGCAGTTTCTAGGACATTTTGTGACGCTGATTTCAAATTTGCATCCATTTTACATTATTTTATATGTTCCAATGGGGTCATGCCCTTTCACATGTCAACCAAGGTCACTGGCCTCAGATGACCTTGGATGAACTTTTTGGAATTTGGTAGATTCTAGGACATTTAGTGACGCTGATTTCAGATTTAGCACATATTTTGCATAAATGTATGCTCATTCACGATTCTAGCTCGATTAAATTCAATTTCTACGCATTTACGATTTCGATGACATATGGGTCATTGACATGACCTTAGAGGTAACCTAATGACCCACTACCTTTAAATCAGGTATCAGCGGCTTCCTCTCGTCACAAGAAACACGCTCGTTTTTTAATCGAAGCTCTAGCTCAATTAGCGGCGAAACGCCAGGGGTTCGTACCCCCACTACAAGGTCACGTAGGTATCGGACGCTGCACTGGCGAGGGTTAAAGTGCCTCTTACACTGCAGCGGCTTCAGATTCAATAATTCAACCAACAACAGTCTTATTGAGCTCGGCTGAGTGACCTCTTACCTCGGTGCCTTCTCAAAAGCGAGTGACGAAGGGGCTGTGAGCGGGCGGGTCTTCTGTTTGGGACAGTCTCCATGAAACCAGCAAAGAGCCTCTGCACTAGCACCAATGGCAGCAACGCATCGATTTTGCTGGATAACAATGCCTACACGGTCACCGCTTAACCCTATTTGTAACAGGCTCCTGGCTACCCCTATTTGTAACAGGGGGGCGGATTCCGCCCCCCCCCCCGGAGATCTCGAGATCTACCCGTCCGATTTTCACAAATTAAACGGTGTTTGGTTCCCCTCAACACGATCTACATTTATAAATAATAATAAAATATAAATTTGGGATAGGGGGGCAACAGGGGGGCAAAAACTACAAATTTCAGTGGTATTTTTGATCCAATATAGCTTTCATGTTTATCGACCGATTTTAACACAACTAATAGGAATCGATAGAGATTAAATCCGAAATTGATATATGACGGTGACGTTTGAAAATTCAAAAATCATAGGCGTGTGCAGGTCACTCAATATGGGGGTGAAGTAAATGCGTAATAAAACCATTTTTTGATGTTGTTTTTTTGATAAATGAAATGGTATGTGATTGAGACATTAGAAAAAAAAACAGTTATAAATCATATTTGTTGCCATAGGCGGTACCAGGTTAGTGAAAAGGGGGGTAAAATTGGGAAAAATATTAACCGCAGACAAGTTGCTACCCAGCACTATAAATATGTTACTGATCATAGATAGTTCCTTTTTGCATGTTGTACTTCATCATAGGCGTATCCAGCATCCAAACTAGGGCGGCGCAAGACCTTTTGATAAGTATATTATCCGCTATTATGATACTAACTAGTCAACAGTGACTATTTCACTTACAACTTCAATTAACATTGCTTACACCCCTTCTTACCCTACCTGGACTCGCCTATTATCTTATAATCGTTCGTAGAGTAGCCTGTGGTGCGTGTTTCATCCGAAAACTGCAGTATGTTATGTCATTGTACGCCCATGCCTCTTAGTTTCCTTGCAATAATATGACCCCCTTTCTTCCATTCCTGAGCGCGCCTCTGCAAAAAAAATGACTTTTTTCCCTTTTCTGGTCTCATATGTGCATATATTATTATAAGCTAAACGTATATTGCGCCGTTATCGCTGGCATATCGTCATCACCATGCCAGTCACCCCCTTTTCATGTTCCTGAACACGCCCCTGAAACTCTATATGTAATAAATTATGCAAATAATGGAAGCAGAAGCTATCTTTTACATCTTGATAGCTATAAATGCCCCTTACATTGCTCTATTGGCTTCCCGCCAAGCATTGAATACTTCCTGGAAACCCCCCTTTTCAAGCCCCTGAAACCGCCTCTGCCATGCAATTTTGTATGATATTTCATTAACATCATCTAATTTGCACTTGTTGCAATCACGGTAAGCCGATGTAACTCCTTCATACTTGATGCAGTTAGGAAGAAACCGTGAAGATCGCATTTCCGTATTTTCGCCAAATGTCGCCTCCGAACCCACCCAAAACTGTGCCCTGGAACCGCCTCTGTTCAATTTAAGAACTCAAAATTTTGACTCCAAATGCGGAGTTCAATTCTATGAAAAGTCCCAAAATTGCATGGGCCTGCTCTTAGCCGTTCTGGAGATATCTGCGAAAAACATGAGGGGGGGGGGGCGGAATCCGCCCCCCCCCTGTTACAAATAGGGTTAAGTTTCTGTTTCTTTTTTGTGGCTGTCTGTTTTTTTTTCTCACACCGAGTTTATTTTTGACCCAATCCCACCGCTCGCCGCCGCACGCAGCCTTCGCCAATAACGAACCGCTGCTCCTTGTTATGAGACATCAATATTCATAATTATTTTATTACAAAGCATTTTGAGAGCATAAATACAAATATTGTGTATATCATTTTTAACTAGCTTTACGATTTTAGCCAAATTTCTTTAAAACGGCTTTGAGCAATATGAAATAATAGTCCATACGTTCCGTTGTCAGTCAGATCGTCGGTTTCGCCCCGCCAGGGCCCGTTTACATGATCAAAAGTTACGTATTTTTTGCTTATCGTCAGTTTCGCTGAATCATGTAAACAGGGTCACTGTCAAATAGCTATATGGACAAACGGCAAGCGAAACTTGTCGTCGCTAACCTTTGCCGAATAACCAGAGCAGTTAACCAAAAATTAAACCGCGCCCTTAACCAAAAAAAAACAAAAATTGTCATCAGTCGCGTTTGCATAGCAAAGTATATCGTGGGTCTGTATCATAAGTGCCACGGATTCATAAGTGCCAGAGATTATAAGTGCCACAGTTCATAAGTGCCCAGGATTCATAAGTTCCCAGGATTCATAAGTGCCCAGAGTTCATAAGTGCCATGAATTCAAAATTGCCCAGGGTTCATAGTGCCCAGGGTTCATAATGCCCCAAACGTGATTGGCTAATGAGGAGGCAGGATGAACGTCACTATGACCAATAGGATCGGCTGCTAGACAGCAGGAGGCGGAGCCTATCCCAAGCGTCGTTCGGGTACACTCTCTGGCAGCGCACTTAGCCCTTGATACAATATCTTGTCATTTTCCGCGTGTTCTCCTCCCTGGCGCGTAATCTTTGTAGTAAGTGCGATACTGCAGTGCGCTATTTGTATCCAGCGATTACCAAAAAAACAGCGATTCGACGATCTCCATGGACCAGAGGGTGGCAGGAAACAACTAACCTAACCTAACCTAACCTAACCTAACCTAACCTAACCTAACCTAACCTAACCTAACCTAACCTACAGGGGCGGATTGTGGAGGGGAGGGGGGCAGGGTACCCAAAATGCCCCCCAGTCGAAAATCCTGGGGGGCAAAATGGCATTTTGCCCCTCAGATTTTGGCAGACCCATTATCTCACGTTTGCAGCTGTGTGACGTATTTTCCCGATTTCTTCCTAACCAATCATAAGCTTTGTGCAATGATTTTACTTGTGCTTTGACGACGAATTAACATCCATTGCTAACTATCAGTAAATCGCTGTCCAGATTTGAGTCATTCATATTTTTTTTTTATAAATAGAGGCAATTATTGTTTGATTTGCGACATTGACATTGCGCTGTCCAATGACTGTCACAAACAAAACTGGAATTTGTCTTGAACCTTTGATGTCATATATATGGAATGTTCTACAAATGGTAAAATATTATTTATGCGCCAATTTTTGACTCCCACCTTTTATCCTCTCCGACATCCAACGTACCGACGCTCTTTGTGTGGTGACACAATTTCGAAATTAGGCATCTCGACAGAAAAAAAATCCTTACAAATTCGCTGTTTTTCTATCATGTCATCTACAGGTGTGACGGATTAGGGGGAAGGGAGCAGTTGACCCCTGACAAAAAAAGTAAATCCATATGTTTGCCCCATCTAGCAGACCTTAGAATTTGGAAAGCAAAAGTAATGACCGTATTTGTTGATGTAAATTAATTATTGGGCCAGTTTCGTCTTAAACAATCATAGGTTAAGTGCAATTATGTTTACTCGTTCTTTGGCGGCGAATTAACATCCATTTATAACGATCAGTGAATCACTGGCCAGATGTGTGTCACTATTTGTTTTATAAGTAGAGGTAATTATTGTTTATTTGCTTGGCGAAAATCGACATAACGAGTATGTACGTATGTACGAATCACGGTGTACAATGTACATACAAATCACGTACAAATCTCGTATGTACACATCACGGCTAAAAAAGCGTGCCTTCGGCGAAAAATAAACACCTATGAACAGTACTGAACATCCAAATTGCAATATATGTATAGCCACAGATAACAGGAGACCTGAATTTGACACGAAATATTCGGCCTCTTATATTCGGCCTCCTGCCTTTCCACCCTAATCCTGCGGACTGGCGCAAGAGGGGCACGGCGGGCAGCTAATCCCCAATCTAGAGGTTGTGGGCAAACATATAATTTTGCTCTCCTATGAAATCATAAGAGGGAGCCCTTCCGAAAACTGGATCAATAGGCAAGGGCCCTATCAGGAATGACAAAGGCCCTCCAAGGCCGACACATGACCATAGGGCCCGGAAAGGGCCTTAAAGGGATATTTCACCTTTCTGAAAGTTGTCAAATATACGCTAGTTGTAGTCGAAAATATGAAGTAAGTGCTGCTGAAAACGATGGTGATATTTTTTATCTCGAAAAGTCACTTAACTTTATACAAATTAAGTTTTAAAATGTGAGATGATGGCGTGATTATTGAGCTATAGAGAGCTATACAGAAAACCTTTACGCTGACAAAATATGGCGCAATCGTTTCAGACAATTCTGGCGAAAATACAAACATTGTGGAACTGTGCCTTCTCTCGCACAGAACAGAATGATGAGTGCGAGGCATGGCGATAGCTCAATATTTATTTATAAAAAAGCAATCAATCCATAACTGAGACTTCAAACAACGCGAAAAACTTCATCCTGGACCGCAACATATCGCGTTGGCCGTTGTTTACATCGTAAACGGTAATCCAGCCAAGGTTCGAGAAATACAGGTCGTCTGACTTCCACGACCAACAATCTTGAAGTGGCTGTCAGCCAATCAGTGGCGGGACTTGCATAGACCCTTTTTGCAAATTCGAAATTCAATTGCTTAAAACGGATAAGTTTTGGGGAAAATTACCTTAATAATTTAGACTTTTCAATAACAGCCAAAGATAATGGCTATCACAGTTAAAAACCAGTACAAAGGTGAAACATTCCCTTTAAGAGACCACCCTAGGGCCCTCTCAAGCCACCTATGGGCCTCTCAGACTGGTAAAAGCCAACTAAAGCATGGCAAGGGTCTCCTCAGTCTGATGTAGGACCCTTTTAGGCCTGCCCAGAGTTCTCTCAGACCCGCCAGTGCAGGCAATATCAGACCAGCTAGTGCCCTCTGAGGTCAGCGTTAAGCTCTCGTAGATCTGACAAGGGCCCTCCAGACCTACCCCGGGTCCTCTCAGACCGAGGGCCCTCTCAGAGCGGCATAGGTTCCCCAGACTAACCAATATTTCCATCAGGCTGACCGAGGGTCCTCTTAATCCGAGGTTCCCCAGACTAACCAAGATCTCCCTCAGGCTGGTGTTAACAAATTGTATCTAAGAGAGTCGTAACGCCATCTGACCGATTCAGTGCCCTATTATGCCTCCATAGGTCCCTCTCAGACCAGTTAGGGCCTTCTCCGACCGGTAAGGGCCCTCTTATAATTGGCAGGGGCCCCTTCAGACAGCCTTAGTGCCCTCTCAGACCTGGTGAATGCCCACTAAGGCCATCTGAGGACCCTCTCAGGGGGGGCGGAGGCTCTCGCAAACCGTCTAGGGCCCTCTCAGACTGGCCGGAGCTCTCCCAGACGCAAGCCGTTTTTGTGCCCATCTTTGAGTTTTGGAGGAATTATATTGGAATATAATTCCTCCAAAACTCTAACATGTGTCTTGTATAACATCACCGAGATTTTGATTAGCTCAAACATCATTTGTCCACTCACAAAAAGTGTTGAAAATTGTTTTTCACTTTGGTCGCCCATACCCTTGGTATTTCGTAGAAAACAATTTATTTTTCGACGTCCTCCATTACTGGTGCAGTGGTGCAATTAGGCGTACACAAGGGGGGACAAACGGGGCAATTGCCCCCCCCCCCCCTCCTGAGGCCCTGAAGTGCCCCTTTGGCCGTATGTGCCCCTTTGGCCGTATATGCCCCTTTGGCCATATGTGCCCCTTTGGCCGTATGTTCCCCTTTGGCCGTATGTTCCCCTTTGGCCGTATATGCCCCTTTGGCCGTATGTGCCCCTTTGGCCGTATGTGCCCCTTTGGCCGTATATCCCCATTTGGCCGTATGTGCTCCTTTGGCCGTATGTTCCCCTTTGGCCGTATGTTCCCCTTTGGCCGTATGTGCCCTTTCGGAAATAGGGCCCGAACGGCCCTATTTCGGGCACCATGTGATAACAGGGGTGATAAATCACCCATTGGAGGGTCAGCCGGGAATCCTGGAAGGTCGGCTGGGATCCTCGAGGATCGACCGGGGCACCTAGAGGGTCGACCGGGGCCCTTGCAAGGCCCATCTGGAGATTCATGGATGAACGACCAGGGCCCCTGGAGCGACGACTGGACCCATGGAAATTTGCCCAGGCCCCTGAAAAGGGCCTATTACAAATTGTGGGCCCAACCTACCTACCACGAATTTGTAACTCGCTGGATTTGATCAAGTTTGTTTTGAGTGGGGCCACATTTTTAACTTTTGTATTAGACAATTGTGTGTCCTAAAATTATCCTCACCTGGGGGAATCCAGGGACGGATACAAGGGGGTATAAAATGCTTCAAATGGATACAAGGGAGTAAACCCCGGTGACTCTTGCGCAACGCGGGCACCCCTGAGACAATGAGTAACCCCTCTGTCGGTCAGGGGGCCCACGGGTAGTGGTACTGAGTACCGAGGGCCCCTGGTGCCAGGCATGGGGTCGGGGTCCACGGTACTGGATAGGGGGCCCGATTAGCTGGAAACGAATAGGCACGCATAATAGGAAACGCATAATCATCAACAATCGCGCAATTATTTTAATACCAATGAATTCCTATCTTCAAGGCAAGTTCAAAGATAAATAACATCGCCGTGTAGGTCAAATTTGTAAAGGTGACCTTGCGTCATGACCTTGACCTTAGGTCAAGGTCATCGAGTGTCACCAAGAGGTCATTCTGTACAGCATTCAACGCGTCTTGATGATAGCAACAAAATGACGTTTACTGTGCCCTTCTAGCTTTATTTAGTCAAAAGTTATTAGCAAATAACTTATTTTTGTATAAAATAGCATGTAAAATGACAAAATTTGAGACATTTGGAGGCAAGTATCCATTAATTTGATATTTGCACTTAAGTGACACGTCCTTACAGAATAGCATAGCGAAAATTTAGAAACACGTTTGATAGTACTATAGTACAAATAATCGAGCTTTGCTGCGTGGTCGTATTTCGCATCACACGGCGGGAAGGGTGTTGTAGTGAGCGTTACTTAACAGTTATCATGGCCAGGAGAAGTCACTTTGTGCTCATACGATAGTAAAAATCGAAATGCATTACTCTTTTTGTTTGAAAAGGTCTATTGTGGTCTGTGGATTCGAATACCAAAACAATGTGATCAATCCTGAACTTAAGTCCGCAAAAGGGGAAAAATGGGGGTACCTTTTAGGTCATATGAAGGCACCTGGGGCTCAGGACCCGGAATGCCCCCAGTTAAATTCCCCCCCCCCCCCCTCATATTGGGAGGCTGGATCCGCCAGTGAAGGTGATGCATAATAACACACGGTAAATTGACGCACGAGCGCCATAATTGTGACCATATGACGGTGAAGGAAAACTTCATGCTCACCTCCTAGTTGACGATATGCTAATTGCTATTTGGTATGTAATCCTAATCCTCCAACGACTAATCGTCACCAAACCTTAGTATACCCTCTTTCACGCTGATTACACACATGTTGCCAAACAGACAGGGCGCTCCAGGACAGGGACAGGGACACAGGGACACAGAACAGACAGACAGGACAGATCGACCAGTCGGAGGGTCGATTTTACACCCTCATCTCTCAGAGAAAAAAATAAAAGATTAAGTCTATAGGGTAGTTGTAGGCCCTGAAGACTGCTGTGTAAATATTTTGCCTCGCTGAGCAACGGTGACCGAGTTATAGCCTCCGGCAATTCCGTAAGGTCACGCTGCAGACCTTTCTTTGATGGCCCATAACTTGCAGTCAAATGACCTGAAACCTTAAAACCTATATACCAATGAACTCGCCATGACGCAATAAAACTTTTGGCCATCCCTGAAATTTTGATTTGTGATTTGTGTATTGTATGACCTTGTGACCCTTTCTTACGTGACCTATAGTGACATTTTCCCAGTCGAAACCTGTATTTTTTACTCAAAACCAAATTGAGTTTTATCAATTACCTTTCAATTGAAAAATTAACAAAGTGGATATAGCTTATTCAATGTCCCCTTTCAGCCTCGCAAAAATCCGTATAGGTGGCGCTGCGAACGTTACCCATGTATATCTCCGGATTAGGTAAAGATATCGAGGTGCGGTCAACGCCAGTGGATTGGATAGGTGATGCTGAGCAAGAAATATTCGTATGACTTTGTGACCCGAGGTCAAGGTCAAGATCATAATTTAGGTCAAACTTGTGAATCATTTCCGTTTGCTGTACGTACGGGATTGTTGTGAGTATTTCTGGGGTATTCTCGTCTGGCTTTGTCTGTTTTTGTTTTGCATTAACCCTTGGCATGCCAGAAGTGAGGCGTTTGGGGTTGGGTTGGGACTCCCCGATTTTGGGGGGAATATCACGACAATGGCGGCGTGCAGCACCACCGTTTCTGGCACATCTGTTTCGGCATGAATTGTGCACCTTTAGTTGTTGTTTTTTACCTCGGGTTATGTCAGGTGAGGTCACCAGGTCACGTCAAGTGGTCACACCTCCAAAGAAGGATGTGGTCGAGCCACAGCCACAGTGTTTGACTGAGAGATGTGACACAGGATTTAATCAGGTCATAAGTACCCACAATTCTGCTATCTCGGATTTTTTTATATCAGTGAATTTAGGTCAGTTCGATCTCGTGACTTCCCAATATAAGTTAACGGGAAAATTTACAAATGCTTCCGCTATCAGAACACACATTAGATCAGACCAATCGTTTCAATAACATGTTATGTTAATCATTCTTGATGACCCAAGCCAATTTTACTCAGGGATCGCCTCATGGTCAGTTGGTTAGCTGGGGTCATTTGAGGTCACCACCACTTCCTGCCAATAACTCTTAATCAAATAAAGATAGACACATAAGACCGACACCGCTGTGTTTATCTCGTCGAGACACTTCCGTAAATGTGCAACATGACTTACCTGGGTTACCGCATAACCTAGGATGATCTTGACCTGAGGTCAAAATTTGAATTTGACCTAACCCGATAATTATGGACATGGTTCGCAGTGCATGATGAGAAGAACAGGATAACGGTAGAATAACTTGATATCGTTTGCCTATATATTTATGAGAGAAGTTATGTACTAAAAACTCTTTTTTTTTACTTTTTGACAAGAACAGTGTGACCTGTGGTGACCTCTGGAACCTATACTATCGACCTGATCTAAAAATGAAGTACACCCAAGCAATGACAAATTTCAGGCCTTTCTTTTGCTTTTCAGTTTGTTCCTCTTCCTAGCTATCGCAGTATCAGAAATATTTGGGGGTTTCTGGAGCAAATTGCTAAAAGCTAAAACTAAAACAATTTTGGCCTTTGATGACATCTGGTGCCTGGTGGTGATCTCAATATTGACCTGAACAAAAAAATAATTGAAATAATTTATAATTTAATTTAGACGAGAGACGCTCATGTACTTCGAGGTGTTTTATGATTCAGACCGGCTGCGAGCCGGTTTCGTACGGTTCTGTTCACATGTGTGCGTGGTCTATTCATGCAAAATGCCAGGGGGAAGAAGTGAGCATATGATATTGTCGCACACTGATGCTCAAAATACAATGAGATGCGCTTGAAAATGTGTTCCATGATCAAAGAATCCAGTACTGAGCAACCAGATCGATCGACCAAATATATTTGGTCGATCGATCTGGTTGCTCAGTACTGGATTCACCCTTAAGGGTGACAAAGCAGGGGCGCAGCCAGACCTTCAGAAAGGGGGGCAAGCCCCTGGGAGAGGCCCCCCACTCCCAAAACTACCCCTAGATATGAAAAACTCTACAAAATTTCGGCCACTTTATTTTGTGAGGCCCCCTTTTTAACAATTTTTCTTCGTCTACTCTTGATGAGCTGGATTGGACCAGGACCCTCAGTAGGCATTGTACTGAGCGCATTACTAATTTGTATTGTTACGTACAGGAGAGAAAACATATCTTAGCTGACAACAGGTGGGGGTCGGCTTTTGAGTGTGGGGGCGGCTGAAATGACGAAAAATGTCCCCCTATCTTGATACGTGTATTTAAGCCTTTGCAGAATTTTGTATGTGTTCGCGGCGCGAAATTTTTACGGTTTTGCCTGATAAAACCCAGAAATATAGGCGGTGGGCCTTGTAGCTCGGATAATAAGCTAAAAATGATATTCATTAAATTCAGCGTTACGACGAACCGATGACGATGACTATGGGCTTCGTTATGACAATGACTACCGATGTGACGCCGCGAAGCGGCGTGAAGATGTTAATTTTAGGTCCTGGAAAACGAAATGTTAATATTGGAACCAGACCGTGAGGTGAGATGGCTTGGGGAGATGGTCCTGGCCTGTTTTGACTATTAGCTCTTCGGTCCAGCAAAATGTGCACCGCTGGAGCAGCTTCCGGGTGCCGATCTCCTCGTCTTTGCGTTCGCGTCGCCTTTTTCGGAACTCGGCAAACTAGCTAAACATGGCCTGCTTGAAACTTAAAAGTGAATATTTTATGAAGGGAATGGGCACTGGGGCCAGCAATTCCCGCCAAGGAGAGCCTCTGCCAGACACTTAATGCAATTATTTTTCCCATTTTCCAAATTTGTATAAGTAATGCGAAACTTATGTCATGCCGCGAAGCGGCGCGAAATTTTTCAGTTTTTGACAGATAGCTGGATTTTGACTGCACTGCAAAGGCAATTTTTACGATAAATTGTTTATTTTTCCCGCAAAAGGTGGGGGGGTCGAACCCCCCCCCCTTCCCCGCCTTCTAAAAGTGGGGGGAGTTTGCCCAGACCTTCCCCCCCCCCGACCCTCCCGTCTGCGACGCCCCTGGCTGACAAATATTGCAGCACACTCTCCTGAGAGGAAAATTGTTAAATTGTTTGGTACTACCCCCCCCCCCCCCCCCCCCTCCGAATTCAAAAACGCATCAGACTTATCAAATTACCATTTTTAAACCCAAGAAAACATTGCACCAGGTGGGTCAGAGTACAGCACATTACCGCTCATTATGACTGCGCCGACCACGGCTAGCAGACGCTCCAGCTATAGCAGGCGCTCCAGGCGACGGCTAGCAACCCCTGGGCAGGCTCGAGGACCCCGTTCACAGGCTCAATGGCCCTGTGGATAAGCTCGACAGGGCCCTGAACAGGCTCAATGGCCCCTTGGCAAGCCGAGAGGCCCTTGATCAGACTCTAATAGCCCCTGGGCAGGCTCGAGAGGCACCTGAACAGGACCCATGGACCATTGGGAAAGCTCGAGAGGCCCCTGAACAGACTCTAATGGCCCCTAGGCAGGTTCAAGGGCCCTTGAACAGACTCAATGGGCCACTGGGCAAGCTCGAGAGGCCCTGGGCAGGTTCGAGAGGCCCCTGAACAGACTCAATGGGCCCCTGGGCAAGCTCGAGAGGCCTCTGGGCAGGCTCTAATGGCCCCTGGGCAGGTTCGAGAGGCCCCTGAACAGACTCGATGGGCCTCTGGGATAACTATAATGGGCCCCTGGCCAGGCTCGAGAGGCCCCTGAAAATACTCAATGGGTCCATGGACATGCTCGAGAGGCCACTGGGCAGGTTTGTTAGGCCGTAGGTGGGCTCAATTGGCCCCTGGACAAGTGGCCATACTCTAGATACCCCTGGGCCGGTTTTAGGGGCTCCTGATGGGCTCAATGGACCCCAGGGCATGCTCTAAAAGTCCCTGGGCATGTTTTTGCGCCCTTAGTGGGCTCAATGGGGCCCCTGGACATATTCGGGAGACCCCTGGACAGTTTTTGGGCCCATCGGTGGGCTCAATGGGCCCCTGGACATGCCAAAGAGGCCCCCTGGGCCGGTTTCGAAAGCCCTTCAGTGTCTCTGAGGGCCCTTGACATGCACCAGAGTGACCCTTGCCTGGTTTGAGGGCTCCTCTGTGACTTTTTGAAAGCCACTTAGCTAATGCAAATGGTATCTGAGCCAATCTCGGCGGGGCCCCCTGCGACCCTTAAGGGGGGGGGGGGCAATTGCCCCTCCCCCCTCCCCCTCCCTGGCTGTGCCCCTGTCAGACAAAGTGACCTCCGATCAAGTTTGGAAATTTTCGAACTTTTTGCATCTCCCAGATAGTTTTGGTGCACCCCAAAATGGCCTTCTGGATTCATCCTTGTCTAAACTCGGTGCAATACCCCGGAAATACTCTCAAATCCCGTACGTACAGCAAACGGAAATTATTTACAGGTTTGACCTAAATTATGACCTTGACCTTGACCTCGGGTCACAAAGTCATACAATATTTATTGCTCAGAATCACCTATCCAATCCACTGGCGTTGACCGCACCTCGATATCTTTACCCACCCGGAGATATTCATGGGTAACGTTTGCAGCGCCACCTATACGGGTTTTTACGAGGCTGAAAAGGAGCATTTAATAGGGTATATCCACTTTTTATATCAAAATGTAATTGATAAAACTCAATTTGGCTTTGAGTAAAAAATACGGGTTTAGACTGGGAAAAGGTCTCAGAATAAGTCACGTAAGAAACGGTCACAAGGTCACAACAAAAACAAAATAAAGAAAACTTCGAGATAGCCAAAAGTTTCCTTGGATCATGGCGAGTTCATTGGTATACAGTTTTTAAGGTTTCATGTCGTTTAACTACAAATTATGGGCCATCAAATAAAGGCCTGCAGCGCGACCTCTCGAAATTTCCGCAGGCTATAACTCGGTGACCGTTGCTCGACGAGGCAAAATATTTACACAGTCGTCTTCAGGGCCTAAGACTACCCTATAGACCCAATCATATTTATACCTCACATTTCAATGTTATGTTATAGATACCTCATATTTCAATGTGTTTTTTTATAATATGATGGGGTACGGCACTAGTCGATCTGTCCTGGAACGCCCAGTAGGACTGAGGTCACGGTGGGTTAACCCGAACCGGCTTAAGAGCGAGGTCATGTTTTACGATTTTTGTTGAAAAATAAGGGTTTACGAAAAACTTTCAAAACAGTTTGAAGATAAATTAAATTGTAAAATAAAAATATCCGGGGGCTCACTTCAGACTTGGATATCGAATTGCAATCTCGGGTTTTTGAATCTCATATAAATTGCATTCATTTTTAAGTGAATACTATATAATGAATTTTATAAAAAAAACGCAAAAAAGAGTAAAAAATGATTTTTTTCTTCATGTTCTCAAAAATGCAAACAATAGAAACCCGAAACATCTATCATAGTCATGTATGTTGAATATGTATACAAGTTACCGTTAGCAAATATGACTGACTTATGGCCTTTCAAAGACTAAAAATAGACCTGGCAAATCGCCACAAAACAGTACGGTATTACCAATTTACAGTCATTCAGGATAGCTTTACCTATCGGCGATCAGTGTAACTTTAGCGAAATGAATGATCGTATTTCAAGTTAGTATTGTGCATACTATTGACTAGGTTTCAAAACGAAGAATATATGAACTTGACCATTGTGATTTACAATTTCTTATGGCCAGGTTTTGACTGAACAAAAACTATTTTGAAAAAGTTACCCCTAAAAATTTGAAGAAAAAAAAAATACCGCATGGAACCCAAACAGGTAGGCTGATCACGGATTAATGTTTTGGGAGGATTGAACCACTGTTCGACTCATTATGATTCATCTTGGTTACCTAGCTAATGTCACCAAGAAGTGCAACTCCATCCTTTTCCTTTTCTGGCTCTCTTAAATTAGGCACCATCTCACACCGGAAGCTCGTAAACTCCTCATCCAGGCCCATGTGTTCCCTCATATTCTCTACTGCCTCTCAGTCTGGGGTGGGACAGCAGCGTGTCATCTTAACAGGATACAAAGGGTGGTGAACTTCGCACCCCGAATCATCTCCGGGGCTCGTAAGTGTGATCACATTACGCCGACTGTGAGGGCTCTGGACTGGCACAATATCGGCCAACTTGTCACATACCGTGATAGACTGGCAGTTTGCAGAGCTCTCAACGATTCACGGGCCCCGACGGCGACTCGGTCCCTGTTCATCCCCCGTACCGCTGTGTCCCAGCGTGTCACACGGGCTACAACGGCGGGTGCACTGGAGCTGCCTTCTTTCCGTCTCTCTCTGACACGTAGAACCTTTTCTTACCGTGCTGCCGCGTCCTGGATCTGCCTGTCGCCGGTCATCTCCAGATCTCGAACTCGTGCTGAGCTTGCACGTAAGCTGTGCCGTGATATCACGTCTCTACTTAATTGATTAGCAGGTTTCTTCTTTCGATGACTTCGTGATTACAAAAAAAATGGGGGGGGGCTGTCTTGTATGTTGTCTTGTATGTCTTTTTAATGCATCTGTCTGCGCATTTTCCTGTGTTCTGTACCGTTCGTCATCTGTTTTTACATGAACCTGACATTAAGCCACCTCGTGGAATGGTTCGGTGTCAATAAACTGAACTGAACTGAACTGAACTGAAAGTATCACACAATTGGATCGATTAATTACGCATGCGATACAAAGTATTTGATTGCTGTGATTGCTGTCATAAAATTCCTCTCTTAAAATCAAATGTATGATTTCAACGCCAATGTTTCACATGATACAGATAAGTATCACATAGTAATTCATATCAATAGGAAATCAGCCACGTCAGTCACAGTCACAGTCACACAAGTGATGTCGGTACACTCCTGGTCGGGGTCACCTGTAAATCAGCCACGTCCGTCACAGTCACAGTCACAGTCACAGTCACAGTCACAACCGCTGTGGCAGGGGTTAAAGACATTGTATACCGAGCATTGATGTTCGCTGAATTCAAGGATCACGGTATTCACCCTAGCCAATGGCTGATCATCGCACGTGACATGCGGTCTTGTCATGTATGTACAAACCACGACAGAGTCGTTACTTAATGGCTCAGTGAAATGCATGTACAGAGCAATAATACATTAAAGTATAATGTGCTATTTTACTAAACGAGGGTGTCGTGATCCGCTTGAATAGTAAAGCGGAGTATGAGAGTAATTGCTTGATTGAGATCATGCGTCTGTGTGATGATGATGATGATGATGATGATGATGATGATGATGATGATGGTAAGGATTTCAGAGCGTCGCAACTGCAGTATGTCGTCCATACGTCTTGTTGATGTGTTCAGCGGAACACAATAATTTAATATCAGGCATGACATTGTTCACATTGGTCACTAAGTCATCTTCGGTTCAGAATAAAGGCAGATTCAATAGTACAGTCCTTCGCCGCAGGCGATGTAATTATGGCTTTGCCGCATTGAATGCAATGAATAATGCTCTGCTGCACTGTAAATTGTGTGCACTTAACTCTCCAGGCGCCAGTGGCGGATTCAGGGGGGGGGGGTCACGGGGGTCATGACCCCCCCCCCCCCCCCCCCCCTGGGCCGTGAAGGGGCACCACCACGCTAGGCACCAGAAGCGCCACCAAAATAAAGCAAAAAATTCCGTGCCGCTATGCGGCGCAAATAATT
>JAXIVJ010004495.1:15000-42500 GCA_036785665.1 Chirona hameri | reverse complement strand
AACAGGTTTACACATCTGACATACGAGGACAGTGGGTGATATACGAGGACAAAAGACCGGTCCTCGTTTTTATGACCGTCTAAAACCCATTTTTGATCGATTCGAGTATGATAAAAATGTTTTTAGAGTGGTCCTGATTTTTCATGATAATTTGACATTTTTACACGCCGCCGTATACACGCCATTGCGCAGATCCGTGTATCCATCTGAGGTGTGTGAATGTTGGCGGCACTAGCGCCACCTTGAATGCTGGAGTAACCATGACAACCGCGCGTCTTCTGGTAGCGGACGCCTGGAGATCCGTGCCATCACCACGGTCGAGCCAGCAGCTCGCTGCGGTAACCATGGCAACGGGCCGGTTGAGTTTAATCAGCAGACTACACGCGCTATTTGTATGTGGCCAACCGCGACTCAACCGCTACCGTACGCTGTGATCCGTTATCAGTTTGCATCATGAAGAATTGAAGAGAAAGGTGAGAATTCCTATTTCTGGTATCGGTGGACAATTTGGGAATCCTTTCTGGACATCTGTGGACAGGTATGCATAGGCATGGGTGGAACTTTATATACTTTCGGGGTTGTAGCTACAACTGCACCCTCAAAAATTGCAACCCCAATTATGAACATTACAACCCCAACATTGCCAGTAAATCCGTAAGTAAATCAATACTGCGAACGGTACGCAAATTCGCCAACAGATTTTTCAATAACAATAATAACCAGTAAGGCGCCGTAGTTGGCAATGAACAGGCGAGCGCGAAGGAAATGTATGGTGAGGTTGGTATGCGCACACATAAGAGTGCTGCTTTCCTAGTACTGTTGCCTGACACCACACCAAATTTCAACTCGATCGGGAAAGTAGTTTCTGAGATACAAAAAGGGGTGCGCACTTGCGTACGTGCAGAGGCACCCACCCCTGGTCCCTAACCACACTCCAAATTTGAACACAATCAGCTCAGCCGTTCCTGAGATATAGTATAGAGGTGTGCACGTGCGCACGTGCAGAAGCACCCCACCCCTGACTTGTGGGAAGGCGGCGGCTGACGGGTCCCTAACCAGTAACCACACACCAAATTTGCACACAATCGGCCCAGCCGTTGCGGAGTTTTTACGAGAAAGCACATTTCAACACCCCTCACGCGACACGCGGCACGCGCAGTGATAGTTACCCACGTGAGTCGGCACTGGTCCCAAACAGGGATATAGAGTGGATGAGGCTACTCAGCTAAGAAGCCTGCTTGTCAATCGGACGTGCGGCTACAGAGATATGAGCTTCTGAAGCGTCGCCACGGCCCGGATCCGGTCGCTCATATTCCGATTTTTTCCCTACTTCACGGAAGGACGAGCGAGCTCGAAGCGCTCGCACGTAATCACCGATGTATTCATGGCTTTCATATGACTCATATTACGTCCTGGTGTTATCCTGCCTTTACGGGAGGGTGATTCCTGGTTTGATTGACAATCAGTAATTTGATCCATGTCAAAGGCAGGAGGTGTGTACGAACGTGCATTACTATGTGCTTTGGAACGTGAGATGCAAGGCAGAACTGTATAGAGGTATAGAGTTTTATTAACACGCGCCCTGGAGGGCTTCTGAAAATTACACGCAATGGAGGGGGGCGGGCAGATAAAGGCCCCGATAAAAAATACAATAACGAAAACCGTAGGGTGGAGAGGTTCTGTGTGGAACTCTGTTTTGTGAAAATGCTATGACCCTAGGTTATTATCTCCAAGGTCAAATGAGGTCAAATATGCTAAAATGTGATTGTTATGCGCTCCTTGGCTTGACATTGTTATGGAACGCAGTGATTGCGTGTATCTGTATATACCCCAAAATGGGCTTAAATTATTTGTTGGCAAGTCTAATGATACAGTAGGGATGATAGACGTTGCATTTGACCTCACGCCATTTACATACCAGTAAGGTGCCGTAGTTAGCGATGAACGAGCGAGCGCGAAGGAAATATATGGCGAATTTCAACTCGATCGAGCAAGTAGCTTCTGCGATACAAAAAAAAGGTGTGCACGTGCAGAGGTACCCCACCCCTGACTTATGGGAAAGTGGCGACTGGCTTTTGGTGGTGTAACAAAACAATTCATAAATATGAGCACAGCAAAGGAGAAACTTTAAAATGCTAGTCACGTTTGCCATAAAATAGCATTTCAAATCCAATAATACAACACATCCCAAAGTTACTTAGAAATACTATATGTATAGTTGCCTGCATGTAGCCAAGTATATCTGTTGATGATTGTTTATTTACTCTCCATGTGAAGCTGGCACTGATGCTTCGATGTTAAGTGAGCTGCAGATTGTCTTGCGCGCGATTCTTTCTTTCATTTCGTTGCTGTTGATCCGGACATCCAGTTACTGTATGGTGTATACGTGCAGAATGTACGGCGATCTTTCCGTAGCCAATCAGCAACGGATTGCTAATTGGATGTTGGATAGCTGGGATAGTTCATGTATAGCTCGCATTTCACTCAGTCATCTGTAAACTGTTTGTGAAAATCAAACAGATAATAAAACCTATGTTAATTCTATGGTGTTTAACTATTTTCAATTTTGCACATGTTCGTTTTTTTAGTCGCTTTTACTACCCTCCCACGGGCGCCGACTCAATTACAACCCCAACGAAAAATAAAAAGTTCCGCCTCTGTGCATAGGTGGACACCTTATGTCCACTCAAACTCTGAGCAGCTTAGCTTATGGACGTTTGAGGGAATGTTGTTTCAGTTGAACAACTGGTTGGTTTAGGTGCGAGGATTGCCGTATAGTGTGTGGGTGAAGTAGTGTGGGTGCCGTAGAGTTGTGATAATACCTTCGAAGACAGGATGATGAAGATAAATGTAAGGCGTTGCTATTTTGGCACTACGAATATTTCGTCATAAAGTGGACCCATCATATATTGCGTCCACTTATAAGTTCCGTGACGGCATAGCCGGGCCGCCGTGAACGCCGTCTTTACTTTCATCAATTAAGTGACACTTTTTGTCCCGTGTCTGGAAACGTATCCCGTGACACGAAATATACCGACACTTTTGTCTATTTTCCAAATTATAAGACTCAAATCATTTAAAAGTGTATTGTTATGCCGTCTCTTTACTTGTCGTATCGGTGTCAAGGCCAACCGTCGCCAGCTGGCGTGTAAACAAAGTTTGGCGAAGGGCGAGGCGACGGAAGCGGTTATATATTAATTATTGAAGTTATAATTACTTATACAAAGTGCTTGGGAGTTGGGGATGACCTCCATAGTTACTAAATGTGATATTTTACATCGATTGGTAGGTATAGGGATTGACGTAGTTATGGGGTTTAACCCGCGCCGTGCCAGCATGGGCGTAGGAACGGGGGGGGGGGGCAGCCGACCCCCTAAACATTTTGGATTTTAACATTACGTCTATGGGCGTTGTATGGAAGAAATCGACTTCAGAATGCCTCCTGCCCCCCCCCCCCCCCCCCCCCACCTTGAACATAGTTCCTACGCCCCTGCGTGCTCGGCACCACCTTCACCGTGACGGGGGGGGGGGGGGCGTATCGACGCCCCTCCCCGTCTAACTCGGTTTCTATGGGACGTAGACAAAAACCGAAAACACCGTTTGAAAGCTCGTCAAAATGCATTTTGAGACTTTTTCAAGATTGTTTTTTATCAGGTCCATATTGAGGTCACCAGATCAAGGGTCAGATTTTCCAGTTCTAGGACTTCGCTCCAGTAACCTTAGGATTTCGCTCACAGGAACTATGCTAGCTAGGAACAAACTAAAAACCGCAATGGAAAGCTATTGAAAAATGCAATCGCAAAGGGGTCATCAGATTTAAACTCAGGTCAATAGTTTAGACTCCAGAGGTCATCAAATGTAAAAAAGGCATTTTTTTAGCAAAACAGTTTTCACAAATCTGTAGATATGATGACCAGACCAGGTTAGGTCAACATCGAAATTTGACCTCAGGTCAAGGTCAAGTGGTGACCCAATTAGGTCATGTTGCACATTGAGAGGCGAGCTTCGACGAGACAAACACATTGGTGCCCAGGGGTGTCGTTTTAAGAAAATGATTGGTGGGGCCTAACCGCTCCGCCGAAACCTAACCCTCAATTTGAGTTTCTCCTCGGATTTCAGGCACTTAATTGTGAGCTCCAGCCTCCAATATTTTTTTTAGTAAAAAATAAGCAAAAGACACTTTTGTCACTACGACATCGCCGGATTCAAATATCGTCACGGATGCATATTTTCGGGTTAAGGGGGAGGAAATTTTACCCTTTTGTCCATCCCTGTAACGCACAACCTTTATTCACATGGTGACCGGCTCACTGGTGGATCCAGCCTCTCTCCTTGTGTCTGTGGGGGTGGGGGAGGGGCATCTTGTTATGGCAAAAAAGTACCCCCTTTTTTCTCCGCTCATTTGCGCCAGTCACCTTATTTTGGTATTAAAGCTTAAGACATTCACTTATCAAATTCAAAAAAAATGTTTTGTGGATTTTTCCTGGAAAAAACAGTTTTTTTATTTATTTTTGGGGTCAAAAGCCCAAAATTTCGCAAATCCGAGATAGCCATTTTGAAGAGAATGTCATTTCACTTCTTTTGACGTTTTCTTTTGCCATTTGCATCCAACTCGATTTTCTACGATTTGTCAAACATTTATCGTTTTTCCATCAAAATTGGCATGACATGACGTCATTAAAACGTTATTACATCCGAAGGTACGACATCAATTTCACTGAAATTTAATGCGAAGACGTATAGTATAATTGATGCGGCATAAAGTACTGAAAGGTTCACGTTGATATCTATCATGGTTTTCAAGTTATTGAGAAAATCCGGGAGGAGCAGATTCTGCCCCCCCCCCCCCCCCCCCCCATCGGGGCGCGGGTTAAGTGTCACCGGGGCTGCTTGAGTTGCATCAGGTGGCCGTTTCGTCTATCATTGAAATAAAGGGATACATAAAAACTTCAAATTCAATCACTCCAGAGAGAGAAAAATCTTTTCATGAAGTTTTCTCCTAAGATCATTGTTTTCACGTCCAATGCAGGGAACGCATGTTGGGGCATACTTGTATTGAATGCCCCCCCCCCCCCAGATTCCTGTGGGGGGAGGGCACTTGTTCCTGATGCCCCCCCCCCCCCCCCCTGGATCCGCCAGTGGACCGGCTCAAGTGCAACTTTTCGATAAAACCGACACCCAGCCCAGACCGGCACAGCAGTACGCTGATGTAGGTTACCCAGTCCAGCATGGAATTATACAATAGTGCACGAGGGCGGTATCATATTTTCCGCGGAATCGAGGTCTCCCTGTTAATTTTTTTTACCCGAGGCGCGAAAGCGCCGCGGGAAAAAATCAACAGCAGACCGAGATTCCGTGGAAAATATAGCGCTCGAGTGTTCTATTTATTTTACCTTTAGCCGTTTGTATATAAACTCGTTCATTTAAAATATATATGCTTTATGACATTTTTTCCAGAATGTTTGGGATTCGATATGGATTCAAACGTCAATGAAAGCATTGAGGAATTTATCAATATACGTCTGGCTTACGTCTGGTATCGCCGACATACCCTAGGGCCGAAAAGTGATACCACATTGCTTCCCGTTGTAAATTTCAGCGGGCTGAGAGCTGATACCAGAAACACGTGCTAATGTTGGAAACATACCCCGGCATATGGTAAATTTCGTTTTTTGTACGGGATAAAAGCGACGCATTTATATTTAAGTAAGTACATTAGCCCGCGCCGTGCTGGGGGGTGTTTTGACCCCCCCCCCCCCCCCCCCCCCCCTCAAGGTTTTTCGAGGATAGCGGAAACGGCGGCGCGCAGCGCCGCCGTTTTTGGCACAGCTGTTTGGGCATCAATTACCCACATTATGTAAAATTATTGACCTCGAGTCATCTCAGGTCAGGTCACCAAACCAGGTCACGTGACCTCACCTCCAAAAACGTTTGCTGTCGTACCGAAGTCGCAGTTCTTGGATTATCGGTTTCACACTTGCATGATTTCATAAGGTCATATATATCTACAATTCGTTCGTCTTGGATTTTGATATCAGTGACCTAAGGTCGGATTAATTTCGTGACCTCCCATTATAAGTCATTGGGGGAACAATTCGAATTATTCCTGTTCCGAGGATACGCAAGATAACAGTCCAATTCCTTCTGGATCATGTTATCATAGGCCATTATTGATGTCCTAGGTGCAATTGTTGGTCAGTGACCCCTATATGGTCAGCCTAGGTAAACCGAGGTCACCAACATTGTTGTGTCAATAACTCCGACATAATGAGGATAGAGAAGTGAAACCGCCCCTGTAGCTCAGTTGGGAGAGTGCCGGACTTCTGACGTCACCCGGTAGTGGCAGCCCGAGTTCGAGTCGCTTCGGCACTCGCTATTTGCCCCTGACTGGGATGGCCTGTGGCCGGTGGCAGCGGCCGCACTCAAGGTCAGGTGACGTCAGAGGGCGGGGCGGACCGTGTCCAGGTATGTCGGGCACGTACAACTTTCGCTTCTAAATTCTGCCGGACGCCAGGAATTGTTTGATCGGGTGGTGGGGTCAGGGCTTGCGCAACAAGCTATGCTTAGCACGAGACCTGACCTCAGAAATCCATCCATTCAAAAGGTTCTTCTTCATCCATTCGGGAGGCATTGGTGGGGCCCAAATGAACATTGGTAGGGCTTGGGCCCTACCAGGCCTATAGAAAACGATGCCCCTGTAATGGTGCCAGTTTCACTTCTCTATCTTGATTTTGTCGCGAGAGTTATTGGCAAAAAGGTGTTGGTGACTTCGGATGAACTCATCTGAACATGTAGTGGTCATTGAACAAAATTTGCACCTGGAACTTCAAGAATGGCCTATTATAACATGATCCAGAAGGAATTGGGCTGATATAATTCGTATCCTCAGAATAGGAATCATTTGATGATTTACCAATTGACTGATAATGGGGACGTCACGAAATTGACCCGACCTTAGGTCACCGATATACAAAATTGGAGGTATACAACTGTAGGTACTATTGCCATTTTGAACTCCTGTAAGTACGAAATAAATCGGCCAAAAACTGTGGCTGTGGGACCACCGGAAACATCCCCCCCCCCCCCCGAGTGTCCGTCCAGCCTCCCCGGTACCGAGGAGGGTCCCGTTGAGTCTCCCAGGCGCAGAGGAGGTTCCGTCCAGGCTCCCCGGTACAGAAGAGGGTTCTTCCAGCCTCCCCGGCACAGAGGAGGGGTCCGTCCAGCATCTCCATCACAGAGAAAGGTGGGTCCGTCCAGCCTCCCCGGCAGAGAGGAGGGTCCGTCCTGTCTCCCCGGTACAGAGGAGGATCCGTCCAGCCTCTGCGGTACAGAGGAGGGTCCGTCCAGCCTCTCCAGCACAGAAGAGGGTGGGTCCGTCCAGCCTCCCCGGTAGAGAGGAGGGTCCGTCCAGTCTCCCCGGTACAGAGGAGGGTCCGTCCAGCCACTACGGCATATAGGAGTTTCCGTCCAGCCTCCCCGGTACGGAGAGGGTCCGTCCAACCTCCCCGGCAAAGAGAAGGGTGGGACCATCCTCTCCGGCACATAGGAGGGTCCGTCGTTCAGCCTCCCCGGCACAGAGGAGGGCCCGTCCAGCCTATCCAGCACAGAGGACGGTGGGTCCAGCCTCCCCGGTAGAGAGAAGAGTCCGTCCAGCCTCACCGGTACAGAGGGGGTCCGTCCAGCCTCCCCGGCACAGAGGAGGGTCTGTCCAGCATCCCCGGTACAGAATAGGGTCCGTCCAGCCTCTCCAACACAGAGGAGGGTGGGTCCAGCCTCCGCGGTACAGAGGAGGGTCTGCTTAGTCTCCCCGGTACAGAGGAGGGTCCGTCCAGCCCCCCCCCCCCGGTACAGATGAGGGTCCGTCCAGTCTCCCCGGTACAGAGGAGGGTCCGTCCAGCCTCCCCGGTACAGAGGAGGGTCCGTCCAGCCTCCCCGGTACAGAGTAGTGGCCGTCCAGCCTCCCCGGTACAGAGGAGGGTCCGTCCAGCTCCACCGTCCGAGGAGGGTCGGGAGATAGTCCGCCAGCCAGGTGGTCAGCGGTTTCGTTGCCGTCGAGGTCGGCGTGCTCGGTCACCCATTGTGGAGCGACTCTAATCCCGGCGGTTCTCGAGGACGGGCAGCAGCCACCACACCTCCGCGGCCAGGGCCGTCTTCTGACATGCTGGTCCCCGCTCCAGTTTCTGCAGACCGGATCTGGAGTCGGTCAGGTGGCGGATTGATCGGACACGGCCCAGCTCCTCGCCCGGGAGGTCGACCACCAACTTCAGGTCCTCCCGCATCGTAACCAGCTCGGCCCACAAACTGCTCCACCCCTCCCCCCCCCCCCCCCCCCCCAGCGGGGCTCCTCGCGGTTTAGGCAGTTGAGGTGGATCAGCACGCTTGCTCCCCCGCACAGCGCACTGGACGAGGCAAAGCCTTGTGCTTCAATATGCTCCCTATTATCACGCCAGACCGTGTTGTCTTGAGCGTATCCTTGACCCGTGCTCTCTCACAGGAACGTCGTCAATGGCTAATGAAAGGCGGCAGCAGGACGGCCTCACCTGTGGACGCGACCAAGTGATTTCGACCTTTGTCAGCACATAGTATTCTTCTACTAAAAGTATTGGGTGGACAACTCAATGTGTTTGTGACTGTAACGACAGAAATTTGTCACGATTGAAAATTCATTGATGGATGATTATTTATTATTTTGATTGTGTTACCTGCAATAGCTTTATCTAATACATGCGTTATCGATGACGGAAATATGAATGACATTGTCATATCGACATTACTTGTTTGAAAATAAACTTCTTCCTTAGCAGGGCGCGTCCTTTAAAAGTATTATACTTTGTGCTCACTTTGAAGTGTTATGAGCCGTACTGAACGATATAAAGTGATTATTCAAACTTCGCTCAATATCAAAGATGTTTATCTAACGAATCTGCCTGTGAACGGTAATGTGGCTGTGCTGTGACATGTAACTTATATGCTTTCAGAGCTCATAGATCACCTTGAGTGATTCCGATGACGGAGACCTGGCCGCGGCAGGCGGACCTGGCAGCGGCAGGCGGACCTGGCAGCGACAGGTGGACTTGGCAGCGACAGGCGGACCTGGCAGCGACAGGTGGACTTGGCAGCGGCAGGCGGACATGGCAGCGACAGGCGGACCTGGCAGCGACAGGTGGACCTGGCAGCGGCAGGCGGACATGGCAGCGGCAGGCAGACCTGGCAGCGGCAGGCGGACCTGGCAGTGGCAGGCGGACCTGGCAGCGGTAGGCGGACATGGCAGCGGCAGGTGGACCTGACAGCGGTGGCTGCGACCTGGTAGCGGTAGCTGCGACCTTATAGCGGTAGCTGCGACCTGGCAGCAGTAGCGGCGACCTTGTAGCGCCGGGTGCGTCCTGGCAGCGGTGGCTTCGACCTGGCAGCGGTAGCTGTGACCTGGCAGCGGTAGCTGTGACCTTGTAACGCCGGGTGCGACCTGGCAGCGGTAGTTGTGACCTTGTAGCGCCGGTGCTACCTGGCAACGGTGGCTGCGACCTTGTAACGCCGGGTGCGACATGGCAGCGGTGGATGCGACCTGGTGACGGTAGCTGCGACCTTGTAGCGCCAAGTGCGACATTGCAGCGGTGGCTGCGACCTGGCAGTGCTGGCTGCGACCTGGTAGCGGTAGCTGCGACTAGGCAGCGGTAGCTGTGACCTTGTAACGCCGGGTGCGACATGGCAACAGTAGCTGCGATCTGACCTCTCACTCGCAGACAGTGAATATACGTTTAATGCATTATATCGTGAGTGTGCAGTGTGCACTGTCTGCAGTGATGTTCCTTCGGAAATATCTCGTGACTTTCACCCAGGTCTTCACCTCGACAATCAACAACTAGAGTTTGTGGCTAACCACCTTGAGCTCCCCGCCCTACCCTTCTCTGTTTACCTTGCCCTGTGCTGCCTTCCCTGCCCCGCTTGCCTTACCCAGCACTACCTTACCCTGCCCTGGCCAGCTTGGTCTGCCCAACCTGAAGGGTGGGGTGCGGGCAGGTTGAAATCCGACAAAATCCGACATGTATGATATATCTGACAAGATCCTACAAGAAACACCGCAAGATTGTGATGTGTTTTAACGTTGCGTGTAGGACTAGGACTATATAGGATACTTTTGCGATTCTGTGCAAGCCAACCTGCAGGATCATCCATCACAAATTCCGAAAAGTGTATCAAAATCTTGCAGGACGTTCTTGCAGAAACGCGCAGGGTAGTCTTGCAGGATTTTTTTTTTACTTGCAGGAAAATTCAAAATGTTAAGCATTCGTTAGATTCAGATCGTGAATAATTTTCGATCGGCGCATGCTGCGTCCAAATAGAACATTGGTTTGGAATGTACACGTCTTTCCTAATTTTACCACTTGATATTTTTTACTCTTCAATATTTAGAAGACTCGATATTTTGTTGCCCCGGCCGGTCAATAATCCCGGGCCGCCGCCCCGTAATGCAAATAAAGGTAGATTCTTACTTGTGGATGGCTACCTGTGAGCACAAATTATTTTCGGGAGATAGCTTTACCCGCTATCTTGTGAAATTATTACCCAGTCGCGACCTGAATCATTATCATTAGCCCGTTAACCCATTGCCTTTTTTCTCGGGAGGTAACTTGACCCGCTAACCCGTTTACCCGGGAATCCAGGAGACAACTCAGAACTCAGAAACAGGTTTATTCCGACACATTAAAAATCAGGTGCCCTGGGCCCCTATTAACCCGCACCGTACCGGTGATCGGGATTTCCGGCACAATGCCAGGGGGGGGGGGGCTCTTCTAACTCGGCTCCTACGGGGAGTAGGCGGAATCCAAAATCACCATTCGATAGCTCGTCAGAAGTATGTCGAAACCGTCAGCCATTTTTGTGGCGGGGTTTATCAAAGGTCAAATTTTCCATCTTAAGGATTTTGCTTCAGAAACCCCCAAATATCTCAGGAACGTATGATACATAGGAACAAACGTGAAAAAGTCGAAAGCTCTTGAAAAATGCAATAGCTAGGGTGTCCTCAAATGTAAGCTCAGGTCAATAGTTAAGTTTCCAGAGACCAGAGGTCATTAAAGGTCATAAAGGTTATTCTTGGCAAAACAGTTTTTCGTTAATAACTTTGTATGTAATCAATATAGAGCAATAATGCTAACGTCATCGTATTTCTCTCGTCAAAGCGCTTCAAATCATACGCATGGCAAGTGATTTATATCAAATACAAAGCTTCACCTCATGTCAAGGTCATACAAGGCCATATGCCAGTCCAGGTGGATCACAATGCACATATCCGGAAGCGGCTTGACGAGATTAACACAGTAGTAGCGGTCTCACGCAAAGTTCGCCACGGGCCGGGCTGGCCCTATGTGGGCCATGGGCCGGGCCTGTGCTGGGCCTCAGCTTTAACCCTCGCCAGTGCAGACGTGGGGGGATGCCACATCCCCCCCCTCGTTTTTTTCGGCAATAACTCGCGTAAATATCAACCGATTACGATGAAACTTTCAGTACCCTACTTGTGAACTATTTGACACATATTCTGACAAAAAAAAAGTTGTACGTCACATAACCCGTGACCTTTGACCTGTTTCTCAAGGTCATGTCAGGCGCAACTGGCGTCCGTAGTATTGATCTTTGAAACTTATGCAGTTTCATAGTGTTTGTTGTTCAGAAGCATATGCACAGGTGTTTCCAGGTAACAGTTATGGTTTCCATTGAGATGTGACCTCGATTGACCTTTTCAGAGGTCAACCGAGGTCACTGACCCCTGATGACCTGATATTACTTTTTGTTTGCTTCTGGCAGTTTCTAGGACATTTTGTGACGCTGATTTCAAATATGGGATCCAATTTACATAATTATATGTTCTACTGGGGTCATGCGCCTCCACAGGTCAACCGAGGTCACTGATCTCAAATGACCTGACATAACCTGACATGACCTTTTTGGAATTTGGCAGTTTCTAGGACATTTTGTGACGCTGATTTCAAATTTGGCACCCATTTAGCATAATGAAATGCTCATTCGCGATTCTAGCTCGATTAAATTCAATTTACACGCATTTACAATTGTGTTGAATTTTGGGTAATTGACATGACCTCAGAGGTCACCCAATGACCTAGGACCTTAAAATCGGGTATCACTGGCTTTCTCTCGTGACAAGCAACACGCTCGTTTTTTTTAATCGAAACTCTAGCTCATTTAGGGGCGAAACGCTAAGGGGGGGGGGGGGGGTACCAACCCAACTGCACGGTCACGCACTGATTGTACGCTGCATGAGCGAGGGTTAAGGAAATCACCGGGCTCTGGACGGGCCTGGGCTGATCATTTTGAAGTAATGCGGACAAGCTCAGGTCAGCTTAAAAATATTTGAGCCAGCAGTTCACTTACACAGCAACGCACTGTTGCTGTGGCTGTGGCTTTTTGTTTTTTTGGTTAGCATAGTTGGTTCATTGTTTCACATTTATAGTATACAAGTAAATATGCTAGGATAATGATTGCAAATTTTGTGAAAATAATGATATGCTTAATCTGAACGGGCCGGAGGGCCTGGGCCTCAATATTATTAATTTGACCGGGCCTGGTCCGGGCCTGGGCTTGGTGTGCAAGGGCCTGAGCCGGGCCGGGCTGGGGGTTGGTGGGCCCGTGGCGAACACTGGTTTCACATATGTAGCTATCTTTATTCGATCAAAAGTTATTGATAAAAACGTTGGTGACCCCAGACCTTGTAAGGGTCACACTCACAGCAAAAATTGTACTTGGGTCATCAATAATAAGCTATAATCACATGATCCTGACCGAATTGACCTGAATTGACCTGACGTATTCTCTGAATAGGAAACATTTGCAATTTTTCCCATTGGCATAATGGGGAGGTCACGTGATCGACCTGACATTATGTCACCGTTATAGAAAATATGAGAGATACAAATTTTAGGTAGGTACCTATGGCATATTTAAATATTATAAGTTTAAAACCGCTACCGGCCAAAAACTGTGGCTGTGGTACGACAGTAAACTTGTTTTGAGGTTGCGTCACCCGACCTGATTATGAAGTCTCCTTCAGTGGCGGCGGATATAGGGAGGGGGAAGCTGACTCCCCACTCAAAAAGTTGGGGGAGGAAACATATGATTTTGCCCCCCCCCCCAATACATTTGTAGGAGGGTCCCTCCAAGAAGTTGGTTCGATTTTCTTATTTTTGACCGAAACAATGACCCATGGCCCCGATGTGCCCCCAGCCAGCCTGAGGGGCCTTCTAAGGCCGATAGAAGGCCCTCAGTCGGCCTGAGGGGGACCCTCGGTAGGCCTCAGGGGGCACTCAGAAGGCCTGCGACTTCAATATGGGCCTGCCCGACGTTTTTTGGCGACCATTTAGGGGCCTGCAAAATATAGTGGCCTAAATCCGAGGAGATACCATTTCGCGACATTCTTTGTTTGTTTGTTGGGGGGGGGGGGGGGGGGATTTGGCCGTGCGTCCTTTGGCCGAGGGGGGCCCCTGTGTTTATTTGCCCCCCATCCGAAAATACGACCCGCCGCAAATGGTCTCCTTAGTCTATTTTGGTTCGGGAATAAACTAATGGACAGGATCCAGGGGATTCATGGACATTATCCCTATTCCCTGCGGGGACAGATTCTGCCCCCCCCCCCCCCCCCGGTGGTTTTTCACTTGCCGTTTCGAAACCCTTAAGCCTAGTGTCTTGAAACTTTGTGAATTTTCCCAAAATGAAATGCCACATATCGTGTCAAAATTTTGAAAAATCGGTCTAACAGAGGCGGTGCCAGGCTCCTGTTTTGGGGAGGGTGTTACGAATGCGGTTGTGAGGCGCATTCTTCCTTCATTGTTTGCGGTGCAATAAATGCGTCAGAAACATTTGCAATGCAATATGCATCATACATAATGGGATTGTACATACTTTTGGGCAGAGGCGCACTCAGGTACAAAAATGGGAGGCGATACCCGCCCTCAAATTAGGTCCAACCTCAAATTAGTAAGATGATAAAAAGTGTTACGCGCATAGTGCCCCCCCCCCCCCCCCCGACGTTGTTTTCCTGGATTCACCTATGCGCAATATTTTATATTTAACAAATTACAGCAAATAATTCCCAATGTGACGTTTGTGTCGTCCCAAACAATGACGAACAGCACATATTTGTTATCAGAAAATCCCCCCATTTTACATCTCCTGAATACGCCTATGCATTGTGGTACTATGCATTGTGGTTTTGCATTGTGGTACTAGTCTTTTAATATTGGAGACCAGTACATTTGAAGCTCAAAAACGTTTGGAGCATGAAAATCGATCAAACCACATCGCCTCAATGACCCTTAAAAAAACACCCAAAATTTTCATATTTTTTGCCCCCTCACCCCCTCCCCCCCCCCCCCCCCCCATTTACAAAAAAAAAAATGGGACCAAAGGGCAGAGATCCGCTTTTAGATCCGCTGATCTTGCCATGACGAATCGAATAGCGTTTTTCCATAGAAATCGACCGAGCGGGTCTCGAGATCTCGGGGGGGGGGGCAGAATCTGCCCCCCCCCCCCCCCCGCAGGTTAACGTAGTTCTGGCCGGAATAGGGTTAATGTCCATGAATCCCGTGGGCCTTGGGGTCCATAAAATTCAGGAACCAAGTCGAAATTGTCAACAACAAAAAATACAGCATTACGAACACGGTAAGACCTGATTCCCGTTTGAGTCGGCCATACGCCAATATACATGCACAAGGGCCCAATTCGTGGATCAAGCACAAGCGCCCAATTTGTCCACGAATTGGGCGCTTGTGCTTGATCTGTGTCCATGGAATAATCTGCAAATCTTCTATTGTATTTGAATATTTTTTTTGCATTTTGCAACCATCAGAGTGTGGGCCAGACTTGTATTGACTTGTAGTAATAATATGCAGGGTTTGCTGTTTGTATAAGTGTTCGTGAACAGTTCATGAACAATGTTTGTTTGTTTGTATATTTGATTGTTTACGAATTTCATTATCAAGGTCATCTGTTCACGACAAAATGGTTGTTCATGAACAGTTCACGAACGTTCATGAACTGTTCATGAACAAATATACATTACTTAGTTTTTTAGTATTTGAGTTCACATTTCGCTGTCCCATCTTTAATTATTTGGAGCATGCTCACTATTTTGGTATGAA
Source organism: Chirona hameri (assembly GCA_036785665.1). NCBI lineage: Eukaryota > Metazoa > Arthropoda > Thecostraca > Balanomorpha > Balanidae > Chirona > Chirona hameri. Next base: position 27,354 of record JAXIVJ010004495.1, on the reverse strand, counting down.
ACGACTAAAATTATTACTGGAGTTTCATACCAAAATAAATTATTACACCATGTTACTGGAGATTACTGGTTTCGGGCTCGCCATAAATATAGCCATAAAAATAGCAGCCAATCGTATTGCTTACGTTAGACCGGGTAAAATGCAAACGGGCCGATGCTTACGGGCCGGGTCAAATGCAAATTTGTCTAGTAAGTTGACGAGAAACCTCACGGGCGCTGCGCGCCCGCTCGGTAATTAAATAATTATTTGAGACAAAATAACAGTTTTCAAGGAGGCATGTATTGTGAAACTCAATCATCACGAGCGTCGAAACCAGGACTGGGTAATGCACCCATATTTGTCAGACTCAATCGATAGGCCTTTGATCGTAGCATGGGAATAATCGCATTTAACCCTATTTGTAACAGGCTCCTGGCTACCCCTATTTGTAACAGCGGGGGGGGGCGGATTCCGCCCCCCGGAGATCTCGAGATCTACCCGTCCGATTTTCAAAAATGAAACGGTGTTTGGTTCCCCCCAACACGATCTACATTTCTAAATAATACAAGAAACATAAATTTTGGATAGGGGGGCAAAAACGGAAAAAAATAGTGGTATTTTTGATCCAACATAGCTTTCATGTTTATCGACCGATTTTAACACAACTAATAAGAATTGATAGATATTTAATTGGAAATTGATATATGACGGTGACGTTTGCAAATTCAAAAATCATAGGCGTGTGCAGTTCACTGAATATGGGGGTGAAGTAAATGCGTAATGAAACCATTTTTTGATGTTTTTTTTAAAATAAATGAAGTTGTGTGTGATTGGGATTTTAGACAAAACAGTTAAAATCATATGTTTGCCATAGGCGGTACCAGGTTAGTGAAAAAGGGAGGTCAAATTGGAAACAAATATTAACCGCAGACAAGTTGCTACCCAGCGCTATAAATATGTTACTGATCGTAGATAGTTCCTTTTTGCATGTTGTACTTCACCATAGGCGTATCCAGGATCCAAACTGGGGCGGCGCAAGACCTTATGATAAGTATATTATCCGATAGTATGATACTAACTAGTCAACAGTGACTATTTCACTTACAACTTCAATTAACATTGCTTACTCCCTTTTTACCCTACCTGGACTCGCCTATTATCTTATAATCGTTCGTATAGTAGCCTGTGATGCGTGTTTCATCCGAAAACTGCAGTATGTTATGTCATTATACGCCCATGCCTCTCAGTTTCCTTGCAATAATATGACCCCCTTTCTTCCATTCCTGAGCGCGCCTCTGCAAAAAAATGACTTTATTCCCTTTTCTGGCCTCATATGTGCATATATCCTTATAAGCCAAACGTCTATTGCGCCGTTATCGCTGGCATATCGTCATCACCATGCCAGTCACCCCTTTTTCATGTGCCTGAACACGCCCCTGAAACTATATATGTAATAAATTATGCAAATAATGGAAGCAGAAGCTATCTTTTACATCTTGATAGCTATAAATGCCCCTTACATCGCTCTTTTGGCTTCCCGCCAAGCATTGAATACTTCCTGGAACCCCCCCCCCCCCCCCCCCTTTTTCAAGTAGACTTGTCAATGATTCATATTTGTCATGAGTCGATTCACAGTGATTCACGGACCATAATGAGTGATTCAATCATGATTCAATCACTCAACATTACCATAATGAATGATTCAATCATGATTCAATCACTCAACATTACCATAATGAATGATTCAATCATGATTCAATCACTCAACATTACCATAATGAATGATGCAATCTTGATTCAATCACTCAACATTAAAGGGAAGTGTCGACTCCTTTGTCTAACTCCTTTGATTTTGAATGTGCGACTCTAAGATTGTATGAGCGTGATAGGGAGGTCATGCTCTACCTGTGTGCCAATTTTCATGCACATCAGAATGGTCTGCTGTTTGACCTTAAACATATGACCTACTCTAAATCCTTTGATTTTGAATGTGCGACTCTACGATTTCATGAGCGTGATACGGAGGTTAGGTTCTACCAGTGTGCTAATTTTCATGCAAATCCGAATAGTCCGCTGTTTGACCTTAAACCTATCTGACCTGCTCTAACTCCTTTGATTTTAAATGTGCGACTCTAAGATTTTACCAGAATGATCACTAGGTCGTGATCTATCTGTGTACCAATTTTGAAGCCAATCCAAATAGTCCGCGAATGTATTTCCGAATGTGAATGTGAATGTGAGCCAATTGGACACGCGTGTTGTTTATTTTGATTAAAAAATGATATTTATAATATTTATTATAATTGCAAATTCCAAGTTCCGAAAGCATTAATGACTTTACGTTTCACTTTTTAAGCGAATAGAACATTTATTTTGATTTTGCATTAGCTATTATTTGTATAAAGCATGATGTGGAATAAAGCGGCGCCGATGCGACAGTGATATTTGGGACATGCGGAGGTCATGCAAATGTTTGTTTATGATTTAGTTTTTGATATGGTATAGCCTAGAAATTAGGAAAAGGTGGTACCTTTTGATAATTTTTCGTGTGAAAAAGGTGTGCGTGTACTGTGTGGTTTATGAACCAAAGTATGAGTTAGTTACCTTTTCTAAGTATTTAGGTACCTACCCCTAACCCTACCAGTTCCAAGGTATTCACCTAGTTAGGGCTGATTGAACAGTGGCTTTGTGCCCACTGGAGTTAGACACAAAGCCTCGCTTTCTTTACGCATAGATGAATTACAGGCTACAGCTCAGGACACAGAGCTCATCTAATTGGCCATTAAGTGCCTGGTTTGTCCACAGGGCACAGATGAATGCTGGGCCGCTGGCATATTTTGTGGACAGTTTATGATGTTCGACCAAAAAAGAATGATTCTTTGAGCAATGAATGATTCAATCAGCCTATTTTCTCTGTATTAATGATTCAATCAGTGACTCACAACAGGTTTTCGCATGAGGTGAATCGATTCATGAGTCATTCATTTGAAATCAGAATGATTCAATCAAAAGTAGTCGATTCACATTGAATCGTTGACAAGTCTGTTTTCAAGCCCCTGAAACCGCCTCTGCCATGCAATTCTTATGATATTTCATTAACATCAACTAATTTGCACTTGTTGCAATCACCATAAACCGATGTAACTCCTTCATACTTCAGGCAGTTAGGAAGAAACCGTGAAGATCGCATTTCCGTATTATCGCCAAATGTCGCCTCCGAACCCACCCAAAATTGAGCCCTGGAACCGCCTCTGTTCAGGTTAAGAACTCAAAATTTTTACTCCAAATGCGGGATTAAATTGCAAAATTCCCAAAATTTCAAGTCCCAAAATTTCATGGGCATGCTCCCAGTCGTTCTGGAGATATCTGCGGAAAAAAACATGAGAGGGGGGGAATCCGCCCCCCTGTTACAAATAGGGTTAACCCTCGCCCTACGGGGGCTTTTTTCACCTTCGCCCTACGGCAGGGGGGGGGGGCATGACAGCCCCCTGTTAACTTCCAAACCAAGCAACTTAGAGCAATGCGGTAAGAACCAGCATGTTGCCTGTCATGAGAGGAATCTAACAGTATGCGATTTTTAGGCTTCAGGTCAACGGGTGACCTTCCAGGTCAAGTGAATGACTTCGGATTTACCACGTCCAGAACAGCGATTTTGCTCTTCAGAAAACTTCAAAATGAGAAATTGATAAATGTAAATAAAAAGGCATGTTCCTAGACCAGTTTTGGCTCCGAAATACAAAAAAAAGTAATTTTTTGTTTGTATCTTGTCCAAAAAATGTCAAAAAAGTTATTTAAAAAAAATGACGTCATCAGTTTCTTACACTTAGGAAGCCATCACTCAGTCAAAAATGAAGATATTGCTTTGAAATTTAGTATGGGTATTGCCCATACTCAGTTCTCTCACAGATATTCCGTTTTTTCTAATATCTTCGAAAATTTTGATTTTGTGGGGATTTTCCCCCAAAAAATAAGTTCTTTTATTTTAGGGGTCAAAAACTAACAAAATTGAAAATCAAAGATTGCCATTTTAAAAAGAATGCCATTTTGCATCTTTGGTGAATTGCGTTTGCAGTTTGCTTTAAAACTCTGTTTTCTACGATTTTCCCAATATTTCTTTTTTTTATCAACATGACGTCATCAAAACATTATTATCTCCAAAACTTCTTGACCAATTTCAATTACATTTTTACAACCTACGTATAATTGTTGTAAACTCAGCTACCAAAAATTTCAGCAAGGTGCACCCCATGTGTCAAAAGTTATTCAAGAAAAATCTCAGGGGGGGGCCTGTCAGGCCCCCGTAGGGCGAGGGTTAAGACGCTGACGTCCCACAGTTATTCGTATGTGGCGGAGTCACTGTCGACAACCGTGAGTCAGCCTACATCTGCTACACTGATGCGCTTGTCTAGTCTACCATGTTTGTGGAGAAACTTTAAACAGTTTTCTTATAATAAAAACACAACACACATGTCTGTATCGCTTCTAAATGAGCTTTCCTCGCCACGAAATAGGTGATCTATTAATTAATTTGAGTTGTTCATTAACAGTTCAGTAACGTTCGCGAACTGTTCGTTGTTTGTTTATTTATTTTAGGCTGATGACGTCATTTGTTCATGAACACATCTGTTCACGAACTGTTTGTTTGTGTTTGTTTATTAGGAAAAATAAACAAACAGCAAACCCTGGTAATATGTAACAGATCCCGTTAGGTGGTGATGAGCTATGTGGGAAAGCGTTTACGTCCACGAAATAACAAGGAACTCTCATATGTCCACACAAACCAATATTGCCAACATGGGTGATCTGACAGACGCCGAAAGAGTGATTTTTGAGGAAGGAAGTTAATATTTGCCAATCAATACAAAATCAAGCCGACTCTTTGCAACTTCAGGTGTGGTGAAACGGACTTAATCTTATTGTTGCATATACGTCTAGCGTTAAAACGATAGATATTGTCTGAACTGCTTAAACTTCCACCATTTTATGCGCTCAAAACAAATCAAAGTGGGCATGGGGCAAGTTGTATCGTTCTTGAAGGGGCAGGTTGTAACGTTAGGTTAATATGACATAATTAACGAACATTAATTAATACCGTGGAATATCTAGTAAACATATAATATGGTGTTTAAATATGCTATACTAGGGAATATAATTGATATATAATACAGAGACCAATAAAAAGCTTTTCAATATGAGTACGCTTTTGCCATTAATTGTTTACGTTCCAGGGGGTAGATGCAATCTGCCCCGGTAACGGGGTTAAATGCATCACTTGCAGAGCTGTCTTCAGATTGTCGCTGTACCTATTTATACTTCGTTAGAGTACAAATGAATATGCATTTTGGTGGGTAAAAGCCACACTTTTCCTACAGCAGAAGTGTCCGGTTTCAAATATATTCCACGAGTCGACGGCTAGGCATCCAGCCCCGGTCTCCCCTACTATCGAATGACGGCATACAAAACCACAAAATATATTTAATAGACAACAAGTAATGATGGATTTATTTTATAAACGGAGGAATGTAAAATGCATTCCTATGATGCTTTAACACGCGCACCGCCGGGGTCCACGCTAACTTCGAACCCACGGGGAGGACGGATACCCGAGCCTTCCAAGATCTCGAGAACCAAGGAACGTAGCGACAAGCGAAAACAAACAAAACACGTTAGATAGCTCGAGAAAAGCTCCCTCGAAAGTACTTAGACCATTTTAGGTCGAGTCAATATTGAGGTCACCAGTTTTAGTTTTAGTACCAAATTCAGAAAATTGGAAACGGCAGGATCGCGCATCGCTATTCCTGACATTTTGTCATTATCGGAGCACACTGGTGTACTGGACTTTCATGTCTTGTGTCGGCAAGTATTTATTGAAAGTTTTCACCGGCTGAAGTAGATAGAACAGCCATATCATTGATCATTGCCTGATAATCGCCAAGATATTCGATATATAACGCTGGGTGGCTAAATCGCTAGCCGATTCCGGCCATAATGACGACTAGTGATGGACTAATTGCAACGCTGTATGCGAATGTGTACTACAACAAAATTGTGGTCCTCGCTTGTTACCTTCCTGGACTTGAGGGAGCTTTACACATTGTCCCCTCATGTCATGGTTCACCGGCGTGTCTTACACTCCGGTACTCGGATATCGGTCATGTCCTCGTTCTTTGAAATGTTGGTTACACAGGCGCAAAACAACATTCTCCAAATTTGAACAGACAATCTTTGTTGAGAAACATTTCAGTACAAAGCCACTCAATTTGGATTTCCTGCGATGACTCCTTCATGGGGTCCCCATAAGTCATGCTGGGGCAGAGTCCTCAGTTGTCATGGCTTGCAGGTAGTAGTGTGTGTGTGTGTGTGTGTGTGTGTGTGTGTGTGTGTGTGTGTGTGTGTGTGTGTGTGTGTGTGTGTGTGTGTGTGTGTGTGTGTGTGTGTGTGTGTGTGTGTGTGTGTGTGTGTGTGTGTGTGTGTGTGTGTGTGTGTGTGTGTGTGTGTGTGTGTGTGTGTGTGTGTGTGTGTGTGTGTGTGTGTGTGTGTGTCAAACGGAGCATATTGGCACGTGGAGCCCAAACGGCCGGGCGATTTCGACGCGGGTGGCACCGGTCGATGCGACAAAACGGGGCACAGATGATGATACGATTTGCGGGTCAATAGATGGCACGTGGTACGTGGCAAGTGCCAAAAAGTTGGCGCAAACATTTTTTTTAATTTTCGCCTCCTCAGGTCACACGGTTACACAGACTTGACACAGACTTGATACTCGCAGGTCACGTGCGCGATACAGCGGCCCAAAATCCATTAGTGGCTGCCGATACTGAGGGGGGGGGCAAAATAAACTCTCCAGGAGGGTAAAACCAAGTTACCATTTTGAAGGAGCGGGCCTCCACCGTCAGCTGGTGCCGGCCGGCCGTGGATACTGTGCCGCAAAACAGGATACTGTGCCGCACAGCACTAAAGCACGCCACCAGTGGCGGCTTGTGGTGACCAGGGGTGGAGAATTAGGGGTTTTGGGGGTGCTCAAGCACCCCCTGAGCTAAAAAGTGCACCCCCTCACTGTAAAAGCACCCCCTCAAATAAACAGGTCCGTTTAACTAACGGCTGCTCAGTCTTACTTCGGCGAAGTAAGACTGAGTGGTGTAAAAGTGTGTGTATGTGTGTCTGTCCGTGTGTAAATAGGCGGTTTTGAACGGTCAGGTAGGGTCAGGTCAGTTCACACGGTCAGTCTTACCGTCCCTCAGCATGTTTGTGTGGGCGGTCGCCCGGCCCGGGGCGCGGATTGCCCGACCCGGCACCGTAGCCGGCGCTTAAGAATCGCCGTTTTGCTGATAGGGCAATTCGCGCCCCGGGCCGGTGGACAGGGGCAGGCCTCCCGCACCTCCGCGCATAGCTCCTGGCGCCACACCTCCACTGGCAGATCTAGCCTCCCAATATGGGGGGGGGCTAATTTCACTGGGGGCCTTCCGGGCCCCAGGGACCTCCATATGACCTAAAAGGTGCCCCCCCCCCCATTTTTCCCTTTGCGGACTTGGGTTATTTTTGTTCGCTATGCTATTATTACGTGTAATGACCTAGGTGACCTAGGACGTGTCAATTAAGTGCAAAAATAAAATTGATGAATATTTGCCTCCAAATATATACAATTTTGCCATTTGATATGCTATTTTATATATAAATTAGTTATTCGCTAATACCTTTTGACTGAATAAAGTTAGAAGGCACGGTAAACGTCATTTTGTTGGTATCATCAAGACACGTTGATAGATGTGCAGCATGACTTCTGTCTGACATTTGATGACCTTGACCTAAGGTCAAGGTCACGGCGCAAAGTCACCTTTCCAAATTTGACCTACACGGCAATGTTATATATCTTTGAACTTGTCTTGAAGATAGGAATTCATTGGTATTAAAAATATTTGCGCGATCGTTGATGATTATAAAGCAAACTGAGACATTTTCGGGCTTTCTTTACACCGAGAAGGAAGTTATGAAGTCACTATTCGACATTCAAATTAAAATTAATTTAAATGTTGCCATTGACAATCAGGCGTTATTTAAGCACAATCGAATTCCTCGCAACAAGACAAGTTTTAAGATATATAACATCGCCACAAATGCGGCCACAATTGGAAACCTAACCTTGAACCTTGACATTGACCTTAGGTGAAGGTCACCAAATGTTAGAAGGAGGTCATACTGCATATCATTCAACGCGTCTTAACGAAAATAAAAAAATGGTGTCCATTTTACCCTTTTATCTTTATTCAGTCAAAAGTTATTGGAGAATACCTAATAGCTTTCACAAAAAGAACACAAGAAATGACCAAATTTAGCATATTTGAAGACAAATAACCATAATTTTTTTCTGTTTGAATGACACTTATTTACACTTAACAATAATACAGTCAAAATAGGAAATACATTTGGCTTGGGTATCCAAAAAAAAATCAAAATTTCAAAAACAAATACTAACTTTGAAATTTAAGGTCAAGGTCATAAAATGTCAGACAGAGATCATGCTGCAGAGCATTCAATTCGTCTTGATGAGAACAGCAAAATTACGTCTATCGTACCAATCTAGTTTTATTCAGTCAAAAGTTATTAGCGAATAACATATTTTTGTATATAAAATAGCAAGTAAAATGACAAATTTGTGATATTTGGAAGCAAATATTCCGCAATTTCATTTATTTTTTCTCACTTAATCACGTCCTTACACGTAAGAATAGCATAGCAAAAAAAAATAGAAACCTTTTTTGAGAAAAGGTATCCAAAAAGTTGTACAATTTCGAAAACGTAATAAATTGTGAAATTTTCGAAAATCAAAACATAAACATCACCATGTTATAAAACAGCTCATTACCATTATAATGACATAATACATCTATATTGCTTCATAAATTCCCCGCCATATAGGCCGACAAAGATTGACCTGCACCGTGACCTTATAAAAATGCCCGAGGCGATATCTCCTGAACCACTGCTTGCATTGCAATACAACTTGCACAACTCACTTTAGCGCCCCAGGTTACCCCATATACCAATTTTGGCCATAATCGGTGGCATGACGGTGTCATTTTGCACTTTGTTTTTGTCGATTTGTCGTGAAATACCACAGCTACAAAAAGAAGACCATTAGGCTTTTTTAACTGAACCTAATTACCCTACTTAATACTAGTAGACGTATTCCACACAACATAAGTACCTATGTAAGGAAATTCATTCCGGCGCTCCTCTGCCACCCAGCAGGCAGCAGGAGACCAAAGGCTGCGACGCTGCGTGTAAAATTATAACTTACGTTGGTTGTGAATCACTCCAAAATAGCGTCAAACGCGCGCCAATTTCTCTATCCCTACTGCTACCAAAATGCTACCAAATAGAGCAAACACAAATGAGGCAAAACAAAAATATTTCTTTCGCAAGAAGTTATTTTTTCGCAGGCAGTACCCATTTTCATCGCCAGTTTCAGCGGATTCTAGGGGTGGGGCTAATTTCTATTACCGCCCCTGTCGAGCTTTGAATGTGGGGGTGGGGGCTTTTGCCTCTGCCGCCCCCTTTGGATGCGCCAGTGATTCCATACAACATAGGTACCTATACAAGGAAATTCACTCACGCGCTCCTCTGCCATCCAGCAGGCAGCAGGAGACCCTAGGCTGCGACGCGCGCTGCGTGTAAAATTATAACTTACGTTGGTTGTGAATCACTCCAAAATAGCGTCAGACGCGCCACTTTCCCTAACCCTATAGGCTGTTACCAAAATGCTACCAAATAGAGCAAAAACGAACGAGGCAAAAACAATATTTCTTTCTTTCGCAACAAGTTATTTTTTCGCAGGCAGTACCCATTTTCATCGCCAGTTTGAGCGATTTTTTTGTTTGGGGGGCTAATTTCTATTGCCGCCCCTGTCGAACTGGGGGGGGGGCTTTTGCCCCCCCCCCCCATTCATTATTGGTTGCCGATCCTGAGGGGAGCAGATCAAACCCTCCAGGGGTAAAATCAAATTACCATTTTGAAGCAGCGGGCCTCCGCCACCACCTGGTGCCGGCCGGCTGTAGATACTGTGCCGCACAACAGGATACTGTGCCGCACAGCACTGAAGCACGCCACCCAGTGGCGGCTTGTGGTGACGTCACAGTCTGAGGTCACCGCAACGGCCATTCAGCGGTGGCCTGGCCGGCTGGGCCCAAACTACGGAATTATCGTACGATTTTGACCCCAAGGCAATGCCCCGATCGCATTGCCGGCCTCTAGTTCAAAATCGTAGAATGATGAGAAATATGTTTACATGTTCTTCAGAGTTCGAAGATTTCCACCGGGCCGTCGCTTGGAAAGTGGGAGGAGCTTGTTTGTGTGTGTGTGTGTGTGTGTGTGTGTGTGTGTGTGTGTGTGTGTGTGTGTGTGTGTGTGTGTGTGTGTCTGTGTGTCTGTGTGTGTGTGTGTGTCTGTGTGTCTGTGTGTGTGTGTGTGTGTCTGTCCGACGGAGCATATTGGCACGTGGAGCCCAAACGGCTGGTCCGATTTTGACGCGGGTGGCACCGTTCGATTTGGCAACACTGCGGACAGATAATGGTACCATTTTCGGGTAAATCGATGGCACGTGGTACGTTCCAAGTACCAAAAGGTGGGCGCCAACATTTTTTTATTGTATTTTTTGTTTATTATACTGCTCAGGACACACGGTGAGTGACACAGACTTGATACTCGCAGGTCACGTGCGCGATACAGCGGCCCAAAATCTATTCATGGCTGTCGATACTAAGGGGGGCAAAATAAACCCTCCAGGGGGTAAAACCAAGTTACCATTTTGAAGGAGCGGGCCTCCGCCGTCAGCTGGTGTGTGCCGGCCGTAGATACTGTGCCGCATAGCAGGATACTGCGCCGCACAGCACTGAGAGCCGGCCGGCACACCGCCCAGTGGCGGTTTGTGGTGGCATCACAGTCTGAGGTCACCGCAACGGCCAGTCAGCGGTGGCCTGGCCGGCTGGGGCCAAACTACGGAATTATCGTACGATTTTGGCCCAAGGCAATGCCCCGATCGCATTGCCGGCCTCAAGTTCAAAATCTTAGAAAGAAGAAAAACATGTTTACATGTTTATACCCCCCCCCCCCCCGGCCCCCCGCGTTCCTACGTCTATGCCAGGTCAGGTCAAGTGACCCCACTTCGAAAAAGTTTACGGTCGTGTCACAGCCACAGTGTATGACAGGGCAATTTAAAACTTACATGATCACATAAGGTCATAAATTTGTACCTACAATTCGTGTATCTCAGATTTGCTATATCGATAACCAAAGGTCGGATGAATTTCGTGACCTCCCCATTATGTCGATGGGCAAATATACAAATGTTTCCTATTCTGAGGATACGCATCAGATCAGACCAATTACTTCCTGAAAGAGCGTCTGCATTTGGAGCAGGAGGTGGTCAGGAAGATGACCCAGATGTTACAGGCGAAGTCCGCCGAGGAGTTTATTCTCACTGGAAAGGCGATCGTTTGGGACCTGGCGCGCTGTGCTCGTGGAAAGCGCCGGTTCGTTATTGTGTGAAACCACTTACCACGGTAGTCGTCCATATTATACTGTTGTATAGTGGTAGATTGCATACATTGTATACGGTGGTATTTATTTTAGCTCATATTTTCTCCAGAATTAGGCTCTGTATGTATAGTGTTTATTTGTTGGTGTGTCTGGGATTCTTTGAGAAGTATTACGGTGTAACGTGGCGAAATTCACAGCTCGTACAACAGGCCCGCTGCCCGGGCCTGGCAGACCCAGACCGATCCTGAGGGCCAGTCGGCAGGCCCTCAGGGTCAGGAGGGGGGGGGGGGGTCGGCCAGCCGGTGGTACGGGTCGCCGACCCGTTGGTCGAAGGCTCGTGCACTCCCTCGCTAGGTGAAGCCGCGTACTAACGCGAGGTGGCGCTGGCGGGGGCTCTCATATGTGAAATTACGAAAAAAAAAAAATGAACTTGTGCATGCTTTTCCGAATCGCAAAATGTAAACAAACAAAAACAATACAGTGCTACGTATGCATTTCATGATTCGCTTTTCTACAGCAGTGGGCAGCTGACAACACTACTATAGCAATGTTAGCTCTTCTCGAATAAAATGTAACTGTTAAAAGGTTGGTTTGCTTAGCCCAAACTATGAGCAATCGGCCGCCATCGGTGGAATTATACCAGCACTGCTGGAAACTGAAACTTGACACATTTGCTATTCTGTGGGTAGAGTATGCCCATAGGCGTAGGAACAGGGGGCAGGGGGGCACCCGCCCCCCAAACATTTTTGATTTTAACATTACGTCTATGGGCGTTGCATGGAAAAAATCGACTTCAGAATGCCTCCTGCCCCTTTAACTTAAACATAGTTCCTACGCCCC